>JARHVA010002496.1:1767500-1857500 GCA_037957365.1 Torreya grandis
TTGTTCAATTAATGAAAATGCAAAAAATGTACCCTATGATGCATAATTCTGGGTTAAGAACATTAAACATGGATGGAAAAAATAGTAAAATAGTAAAGAATCTATTTAATGCATTTAAGGAAATCGGCAATAAAAGTTAGAATAGAGATAATAATGGGGCAATATGAGTAATAATGGAATATATAGTAAGTCAACATCTAAAGCTCAAATTCTTAGTGAAAGAAGTAAATCCTTGAATTGAAATAGAAAATCTCTAATAAATACCATAAAAAGAAGAACAAGGCTTGATGACCCTTCACTCATGGATTGTTAGGCGTTTATTGGTAGACTCCCATGAAAAGATAAGGTATTGGTTGAAAGAACAAAATAATTGATTGAATTTTTTTGTCACAACAACACAAGGGTCTCATCTAATGTAAAATATGTTGTTAAAAGAAGAAAAGGCTCAAAAAATTGTGATCCACATGCAAAACATTTTTTAGACATGATGTAAACAAAATTTTATTGAAAAATTTAATGGCCAATTAATAATTAACCAAAGGTCATTTGAGATGTGCAAGCCTTTCTATCTTAAATCAACCAAGAACATACCACATGTTGTTGTAGGGTATATGTTGAATTTGCTATGCATTTTGATGTTTTTCATCATATACATTGTACTTTACATATTGACAAGATTTTAGAGGAATGTATGGTGTCTTCCCAACCTAAAACATCAAGATAATTAATCCAAGGTATTTTATATCAAAGACTTGAGGGACAATTATTTTTTTCTAAACAATGTTTAGATGGCACATCTAACAGTTGTGTTGGTTTGTCAAATTTGATGAGTTTTTTACATGAAGATATTGTAGAGTAAAAAACTCTACATTTATATTTTACAAATCGCAATTGCGCACTCCAAGTTTTGTCCTGCACATTTTGGTTCGAGGCAGAGAAGTTTTGACACAGAGCACAAGCGTGTGGGTTTTCATTTTTGACAAATTCATCTAAGTCTCAGATTCGAGTGGAAGCCGCCAAGTGTCAGCAGTCGAATCCTTTTAGCTTGAGAGCGGGTCTCATTTTTTCCCAAATTTGTCTAAGTTTATAAAGAAAGTGGAAGCTGCCGAGTGTCAGCGGCTGAGTCACTTTTATATTTTCTCTAAGCTCCATAGAACATGCCACGTGTCTCATCATAATTCGGCAGAGCGCGATAAGTGTCGGTGTCTGCATCTCAGGCTTCTTCTGAGTTTCAAAAGTTAATTTTTAATAAGTCTCTTTCAGAGCCCCACAGAGAATGCCAAGTGGCAGTTGCAAAAGGTTTCAATGGGTTTCCAAAAGAAGCAGTGGAGGTCGTCACGTGTCAACATCCAAAATACAATCAGTTCAATGTTTGGTTCAATGCCTTACTTCATGTGTAAATGGCACGCAGTATTGAACCATTGAACTGTTGAACCATTGAACCATTTTTTGGTTCAATCAGTCAGTTCAACAGGTTAGTATGACCGAGAAGTTCAAAGGAGTGCCCCAAAAACCAAAGGACAAGTGCCCTTTCGAAGGGTAGTGAAGCGCAACCAAACCATTCAAGCAGAGGCTGTCAAGTGTCATCTACCAAGCCCCCTTCTACTCCATTTCCAGAAGCAGTGGAAGCCGCCACGTACCCTTAGCAGAAGCAATGAAAGCCACCACATACCCTTAGCAGAAGCAGCAAAAGCTGCCACGTGTTGACATCTGAAAGATCTCCTTTTGTTTCATTGCTGAATAAAAAAGTGTGGTGGGTCCCTGGTTTTATTTCTAAAGTCTGCGGAAGATGCCAAGTGTCACCATCCGTAGGAGCTTAACATGCATCCTGAACATTTTCATGGTGCAACTAAAGTGTAGCGGAAGATGCCACATGTTCCCAGCTAAAGGTAAGCAGAAAGTGACACCTGTCCCCGTCTCCTTTTTAAAAGCTGCTCGGGCAAGAAGTGTGGTGGGTCCCTTTTTCCTATAATTTGCTAAAGGCTCCAAGCAGCAGATTGTGACATATGTGCTTGACGGAGTGTTTCCAAGCAAAAATGTATAAGAATATAAGTTAAGCGAAAAGTGCCGCTTGTTTCTATAAGTGCCACAAACGCTGCCAAGTGTCACCTTCCGGTGTCGCTTCAATAAAAAGATGTTTTTCAAGTGAAAGCGGAAGCTGCCAAGTGTCCTCGCCCATTTCATAGTTTCATTTAAAAACTTCCAATTTGAGTTAGAGTCAGCAGACTGTTGGAAAGGGAACATGCGAGAAATCTTAAGGGAGTTCTATGCTATATATACAGGGACACAGTAGGGGAGAAAGGAGGATCAGAAGATAGGAGAATTTTTTATGAGAAATTTCTAAGAAGAAGTTTTAGACTCTTTTGTTGTAGCTAGTGATTTCATTTGCCTTTGTTCTATTTTCTTGAGTTAGAAAGTTTGTGTAACTATGCATGTTATTTGTGCCTTTTATGTAACTGGAAGATTAATAAGAGATTGAATTATGTGCCTTTGTTGATATTCTCTATGTTACTACAAAATGGTCTAAGTGGTTAGCCTTTGATTCTAATGTTTTTTCATCTTTTACACTAATCATGCATTGACTGCTCTTTAGTGTAATTGGACCTTGAAGATAGTTTCACTATGCTCAAAATTAGAGATCCAACTAAATTCAGGTGCATTACCATAGTTAGATTTTCTTTCATTGCATTTATTTTTCAGCTTAGCTTCTTTCCTCTTTCCCCAAAATACTTCTGAGATAAAAGAAGAGACCAACTTCTTTAAAATCTGGAGGTCGTCTCGGGTTGCAAGTCCCACAAACCTGAGACTTCCCATTGTTGGTGATAAGAAAAACACAATTTTAACCATCAACAATTTTTGGCACGCCTGATGGGACACTATCTTGAAGTTTCTTTTAAGACCGTATGAACCAGAGAGCTACAAGGAGTCAGAGTTGTGGACCAGTAACAAGATCTCAATCTGCTACAAATCCAGGTATTCTTTTTCCACCATTGATAACTAGTCCAAGAAGAGTCAATCAATTTATACCAATACCAAGAGCAAATATGGGAACCCTTATAGCCCCAAGGAATTATGCAAGTTGGAACACTGGCAGTCCTCTAATTCTCCCAATACCACCAGCCACTGGGACCTATTCCAGTAAATGCCCTGAAAGCTCTGCCCAAATTTAGTGGGCAAGATTTCAAAACACCTGAGGAACATTTTCAAGATGTATCTGATGTCTTTGCTATATATGTGATCACACAGTAGAATGTGGCACTGAGATTGTTAGCTACTTCTTTTAAGGGAAAGGCTCTAAAATGGTATAGGTCTTTGACCCCAAATACAATATCCACCTGGGATCAACTTGGAGATCTTTTCTTTGAAAGATTTGAAGAGAAAGGTGATAAATCTTCTTTGTTACAACAATTAATCATTATCAAAAGGGCACCACAAGAAGCAATGACTGACTTCAATTCAATATTTTAGAAGACTTTGTTAAGCATGGGATATACTAAGAGGGGGGTGAATTAGTATATCATATATGTTATAAAACCTTCCCTTTATCAATTTCTACTTAATCAAACATTCAAGATATGCAATAAAAGTCAAACAATAAACATCACACAAGATATAGAGAGACACCAGATATAACGTGGAAAACCAATGTTGGAAAAACCATGGAGAACAATCTCAAGTATATTTGTGAGAACAAACCCACAGGAGCACCATACCCCTTTGCCGAACACCAACCCAACTACAATTGGTGAGCACCAACCCATAGGAGATTCAAACCCCTTTGTCGAGCACCAACCCAGCAACTATTCGTGAGCACCAACCCACAAAAGCACCAACCCCTTTGCTGAGCACCAATCCAGCAACAATTCATGAGCACCAACCCACAAGATCACCAACCCCTTTGTGTATACCACACACCTATCTCTCAATGTTGTTATCTCAAAAAATGATAGTTCAGTACAACATCTCTTTCCTCTCTCTCACCTTTGCTCTTCTAAGCTAGATATAACAAATACAATTCATATCCAGCTCTCACAATTGCTCTTCTAAGCTAGATATTATAATGTCAAATCAACCTCTCACTTTCATATTACAAATGGCTTCTCAAGCCTTTATTTATAGCTTTCCAAATGACCTTTGGCCTTCCCCCTTTGTGACCCTTCAATCGTCATGGAAAATGGTGCCAAACTTGTATGACCCTTCATATTCAAGCCTTTGAAAAGTCATTTGGTGACCCTTCATGACCAAAAATGTCCTTCCCACTTTTGTCCTTATCTTTGGTGACTTTTCGTATTCCTCAAAGTGTCCCTTCATGAGAAATTGCACTCTTACTCTTTTGTCTTCACTTGGTGACTCTTGGAATTCCCCAAGATGACTCTTCATGGGAAAATGCATCCCATCCTTCTTTTATCTTTACCCCGTGGATCTTCGACTTCTCCATGGGCCCTTCTTTTGTCTCATATGCAACAAAAAATATATTCATTAATATTAAATAAATATTAACTCACATTAGCCAAGATATATTTATTACAAACAATATTAAATGCAATGGGGCTTTTATCACCAATAATACTAGATCTTTGACATCAATGACAATATTTCCAACAATCCCCCCCTTTGTCATTGATGGCAACCTCAATCCTAAAATTGCCACAACTTGTCACCTGCAAATCCTGTCATCTAAAAACATACAGTAACTCCCCCTTACTATAGCAACATATACCTATTCCCTGTACCTATTTCTACATTTGTACATGTACCTGTTATTCTCCCCCTTTGATATCAATGGCAAAGGGCCTACCTAGAGCTAACACTTAGCTCCACCTCAACTGATGCTGAACATCAATGGCAGGAAGTAATAGAAATTACTCCCAACTCCTCTCACCGATCTTTGAATGTGTCTTTTGATTGTGCCTTTGAGAAGATATCTGATAATGCATATAAATTTTTCCCTGTCTTTTGAGAATCTGCAATCAACTCATTTGAATATTTTATTCTAACCTCACAACCTTTTGCATAAACCTTTAAAGTGTATCCTTGATCACATATTTGACTTATACTCAATAGATTATGCTTACAAAACATTCTTAGCTTTGGTTCTACTAATACCCAAACTTAAAATGCCTTTTTCATCTATCCTGGCAGTGGTTTTATCTTCAAATTTCACTATGCCACCATTGATCTTCTTTACTCTTATCTCCTATCATATGCCTCGAACATCTGCTATCAACAAACCATGGCTGATCTTTATTTCTTACATGCAAAGCTATTTACACCAACATAGAATCTTCAGGTTGTTTCTTTTGCCATGAACATGTCTGAACCTTCTTCTTGATGATTGGAACTTTGAAACTCTGATTCTTCTTCATTGAATCTGCATGAGTATCATTTTCTTTCTTTCTAAAATTGTTAGCTCTTTTTCAACAATCTAATATCTTATGACTATAATCATTTGAAACACTGCATATGCAAGAATCATTCTAATAGCCTCAAACCATAATACTGATGCAAAATTTTCTTCAAAAATCTATTCCCTTAAAAGATATACAAATTAATCTGCCAACTCACCTTCTTGTCATGCAACATAGCCAAGACCCAAAAGCATCCATCATGCTTCAATTTTTTTTTAAAGTGTCTCCTTGAAGCCTAGAAGAGACACCCCACACAAAAAGGTCCTAGAAACAAATCTTAGGAGATTCCCACATCTCCTCTATTTCTTCCTTGATCTTCTTTTGTTTTTGTTTTAGAATCCGTTTAAGCATGTCTAACCTTTTTGACTTATTAACCTTGACATTTATGATATTTTTCATCTTCTCAAATTTTTTGCAACTATCTTATCTTGACAAAGCTCATGTTCAAGTGTAACAAGAGATTCTTTACAATCCTTCTTATGTGATTCTTTATCTACTATATCAAGTAATTCATTTTCACTCTTAAACTCAACCTGATCAACCTATACTATTTTAGGTTTCCAAACCTAAATTTGTCTTTTTTCATATTTTCTAGGGTCTCTAAATCCTTTGTAATATCTTGAATATCTCTTTACTTTATTTTGACATAATCTAGCAATATGGCCAACCTCATGACAACAAAAGCAAACAATATTTCTCATACCTTTTTCTTGAATGTGACTAAGATCTCCCTTTGACTGATTACTTCTCCTCATACAGTCTCTTGCCTTATGACCAACATGATGACAAATAAAACAATGGCCATGAAAAGAATTTGAAAACTTAAAAGCATTGGGCTGCCTGATCGGCTTCTTTGATTTGCCTGCAAAACTTGCATCCTTCTTTCCTTGGACTAATATTTCATGATCTTTTTCAACCTTGATTATAAGCTTCTCATGATTATCCTTTAAATAACCTAACTCAACCTTCAACTCATTACACTCTTCTTCTCTTGATATCAAACTTGAAATTGCAACCTCTAACTGATTCTTAAGATCCTGAATAAATATCTTATTTTCTTTTACTTCTATAGCCAATTTAGAATCCAAGATACACACTTGTTCCTTAAGAGCTTCAACCATAGATTTCAACTCTTGATTCTCCTTCTTGAGCTGCTTGGCCATCTGTGTTTTTCCTTGATCTACCTTCAAGCTGTTAAACCCTTTCTGAAGGAACCTGCTCTGATACCAATTGTTAAGCATGGGATATACTAAGAGGGGGGGTGAATCAGTATATCATATATTTTATAAAACCTTCCCTTTATCAATTTCCACCTAATCAAACATTCAAGATATGCAATAAAACTCAAACAATAAACATCACACAAGATAGAGAGAGACACCAGAAATAATGTGGAAACCCAATGTAGAAAAAACCACAGAGAACAATCTCAAGTATATTCGTGAGAACAAACCCACAGGAGCACCATACCCCTTTGCCGAGTACCAACCCAACTACAATTCGTGAGCACCAACCCACAGTAGCTTCAAACCCCTTTGCCGAGCACCAACCCATCAACTATTCATGAGCACCAACCCACAAGAGCACTAACCCCTTTGCCGAGCACCAACCCCTTTGTGTATACCACACACCTATCTCTCAATGTTGCTATCTCAACAAATGATAGTTCAATACAACATGTCTTTCCTCTCTCTCACCTTTGCTCTTCTAGCCTAGATATAACAAATACAAATCATAGTCATCTCTCACAATTACTCTTCTAAGCTAGATATTACAATATCAAATCAACCTCTCACTTCCATATTACAAATGGCTTCTCAAGCCTTTATTTATAGCTTTCTAAATGACCTTTGGCCTTTCCCCTTTGTGACCCTTCAATCTTCATGGAAAATGGCACCAAAATTGTATGACCCTTCATATTCAAGCCTTTGAAAAGTCATGTGGTGACCCTTCATGACCAAAAACGTCCTTCCCACTTTTGTCCTTATCTTTGGTGAATTTTTATATTCCTCAAAGTGTCCCTTCATGAGAAATTGCACCCTTACTCTTTTGTCTTCATTTGGTGACTCTTGGAATTCCCCAAGATGACTCTTCATGGGAAAATGCATCCTATCCTTCTTTTGTCTTTACCTCGTGGCTCTTCGACTTCTCCATGGGCCCTTCTTTTGTCTCATATGCAACCAAAAATATATTTGTTAATATTAAATAAATATTAACTCACATTAGCCAAGATATATTTATTACAAATAATATTAAATGTAATGGGGCCTTTATCACCAATAATACTAGACCATTGACATCAATGACAATATTTCCAACAGACTTGGGAAAGAATTCCTGCTACAGCAAGACCCTTATCCGGTATGGCTATAGTATTTTATTTCAAAGGTTTAAATTTTGATATATCAATAATGATACAGTCACTTGGAGGTCAGACTCTACCAGAAGCATATGACTATGCAGTCAGAGCTGAAAATAATTTAATAGATGCTGTAAAGTTACCTCCAAGGCCTCCCATACCCATGTTTCCAAAAAATACCTTACCATTGCCTCAACAAGCCCCTAATACCACAACCCCACCTGTGTCTATGTATAAATATCCTCAACAACCTATTAAAGAACTTGTCTTTGCCTAATCATCTGAGATGGATGATATCAAGAACATCTTAAGGACGTTCTCTTATGAGTTAATTAACATAAAGAGACAACAAAATCTTTACCCTAAACCCCAATATCAAGGTTACTAAGGAAATAAATTTCAACCACAGCAAAATCAGTATTAGGGTTCCCAAAGGCAAAATAACCCTCAGCCAGCAAACCAACTAGTTGTAGTCCCTACACCATCTCAAACTATTTCCCCTAATCCAAATAGAAAAATTGTTCCAGGACAGAATAATTATGCAGATAGCACCAATGCTTGGTGTTTCCCTTGTAATAATTCTCATATGCCTAGGGATTGTCCTATGGGTAATCTACAACAAAAGGTAGCAGAGCAAAGAAGGATGGATGGACAATTTGCCAGTACTTCTGACACTCAAGCCCAACAATCTTCCGGTATGCAAAATTCAGTTTTGATGGCCCAAATGCAAGGGATGTCTTTACAACAAGAGGAAGAAACAACCCTTGAACATGCTTTGTTTTCATGGGTAGAAGATGAAGAGTCAGTATTCTTGAATGAAGCTTCGACTTCCAAAAAATTAGTGGTACAATCAGACTACTATACTAGGTCAAAGAGAAGAATGATGGAACAACTTGGAGATGCTAATAATGAAGTTATGGAGAATCTACCATTTCAAATTCATCAGAGTACAACTATTAGACAAGAAGTGCCTCAGTCAGTGCAGAACCAAGTGATACCTGAACAAGTTCAAGGAAAAGCAAGGTACCCTTATTTTCCAAGAACCCAAACATTATGACAAATAAATGTGGTGGAACAGTTGAAGAGGACAAGTATCTATATGGGACATATTAGCTATCCCTAAACAAAAGATGCTATTGCAAGAAGCTCTACAAGGTCAAGCAGGACCTAAATATATTGATGCAAAAGAAGGGCCTGCTGAGAAGGAAAAGTTAAAAGATACAGTTCCTCTGTGGACAACAACACTTGTGAACAATGTATCAGAGGTAAGTAAGTCAAAACCTGAGCCCTTCTATTTAACTTTGATAGTTGGAAAGAAATTGCTAAATAATGCAATGATAGGCTCAGGGGCTAGTCCTACTGTAATGCCTAAACAAATAGTGGATGCTTTAAAAATAAGATATGAGCCACTTACCAAAGGGGTTATGCAGCTAGATCGCAAATCAGTGCAAACAATAGGGAGAATTAAACAACTCCCATTACAATTATATACTTGTCCCAACATAATTGTCAATCAAGATGTAATAGTCATAGATATACCCCCTGTATTTGGCTTATGTTTATCTAGAGACTTTACAGCCAAGATAGGAGGATACATGTCACTTGATTGGTCTCACCTTATCGTCAAAACCAAATATGGTTCAAAGATGAAGATACTATCTGAGCCATTATCTAAAGATCACATCACAAATGAACCAACTCCAAAACTAGATGTAGTTCATGCTATGCTAAATAGAGAAGAAAAAATCTTTGTTGAAGAGTTAGGTGCTTGGACAGAACATGACCAAGAAGAAGAAAATAACCACTTATTTTCCCTGATGAAAAATGATCCATATGGGAATTATGACTCTACTGTTCTAGGCACTTATGTTATTTTTGATGAAGATCATGAAATCCCAAATATTTTAAGGGAAGAAGTGCCAACTACTCAAGAATCTGAAAAAGATTCAAAAATCTGGACCCTAAACTTTGATGGGGCTAGAAGTAAAAATGGTGCTAGAGCAGAAATTTGTCTTGTTGCTCTAAATGGTGAGAAAATTTTGACGGCTATTCGTTTCCAGTTTGCTTGTACAAATAATGATGTTGAGTATGAGTCTTTAGTACATGGGCTTATGTTGGCCAAGAAAAAGGGAGTGAAGAATTTAATAATAAAAAGGGACTCAGAATTGGTGGTAAAACAAATTAGGGAAAAGGAAATAGCCAAAAACATAAGGATGAGATCCTATAGGCACAAAATTTGGGACCTAATGGAAGATTTTGAGGCTTTTAACATTGAAGTAGTTCCTAGAAATCAAAATTCTGAAGCTGATAGGATGGCACAGATTGGATCCCAATTTAATCCAACAATTGACTTGTTAGTTAACAATGAGTCAGTAAAAGTTATAGTAAGGCCAACCATCCCAGACAACGATGAAAATTGGCAAGTCTTTGAAAATGATTCTCAAGTATGTTCATTTTTGCAACAGTCTGGGGAATTTGCTGATCAATTGCAACCAAAAATTGAGGAGGCATATGGAGACCAAGTTATACAATTAAAGACAAAAAAGCTTTCTAAAGGCTTGATCACTTTAGAAAACTTATTTGATCCAAAAGATGCAAGCTTAGAAAAGAAAAGGTTTCAAGTAAATAAAGCATATTATTCTGAAATAGAAGAGAGTGAAGGGAGAAAACTAAAAATTGGAAATTTTACAACCCAAGAGGAAAAGGAAAGGCTAATTGACTTATGTAAAAAATATGATAGAGTAATAGCCTGGAGCTATGAATACCTTCGTGGATATAATAGAGACATCATTCAGTACACAATAGAACTGACTGAGGGGTCTAAGCCAATCAAACAGAAACAGAGGCCAGTAAATCCAAGGATTGAACCCCTAATGGTGGATGAGTTGCAGAAATTTTTAGATTATAAAATAATTTTCCCAATCAAACACTCAACCTGGGTATCTAATCTAGTACCAATTAGGAAAAATAATGGTGACATAAGACTCTGTGTAGATTTCAGAGACCGAAATAAAGCTTCTCTGAAAGATCACTATCATTTGCCCTCCATGAAACAAACTTTACAAACTGTGGCTAGATCAGAGAGATTTTCCATACTAGATGGTTTCTCTGGATATAATCAGATTTGGTTAGCTGATGAAGACCAATATAAGACTGCTTTTACTACCAAATGGGGAACATTTGCATATGCTAAGATGCCTTTTGGCCTATCAAATGTTGGAGCTACTTTTCAAAGAGCTATGGATGTAGAATTTGAGGAACTTATAAATAAAATCATCCTAATTTATCTTGATGACCTTACTATATTTTCCAAGAATACTGTTGATCATTTTGATCATCTAGAATCTATGTTTAAGAAATGTCAAGAATTTGGACCATCTCTGAATCCAAAAAAGTGTATCTTTGTTGTACCCCAAGGCAAACTATTGGGACATATAGTATCTAAAGAAGGAGTTTCTATAGATCTAGAGAGAGAGTTGTAGCTATAATGAACCTACCCCTTCTAGTGAATAAAAAAGTAGTTCTATCTTTTTTAGGGAAGATTAATTTTGTTAGTCGGTTCATATCCAATTTTGTAGGTCTAGTAAGACCAGTGACACTCCTACTGAGAAAGGACCTAGTTTTCAAGTGGACAACAAAAGGAAGGCAAGCCTTTGAAGAAGTCAAGAAAGCTATCTCAACAACTCCAATACTTAGAAATCTAGATTTTTATAAGCCTTTTGTAATGTATGTCTATGGAGGAGAGCTCAATATTGCTGCTATCTTGACACAGAAAGATGATAGACAAGAGGGAGAGCATCCGATAACCTTTTTCTCAAGGACTCTTAGGGATTACGAAGCCGGATACAACTTTGTGGAAAAATAATCATATGTTATGGTAAAATCCCTTAAGAAATTTAGGCATATGGTATTAGGAAGTAAGATTCTGATACTTGTGGCTCACCCGAGTGTCAGAGAATATATTATGGAGGGTGAAATTACTGAAAAAAGAGGAAACTAAATAACAAAGATCCTTGAATATGATGTAGAGGTCAAACTCACCAAGTTAGTCAGAGGAAAGGGGTTGTGCCAATACATGACTCAAGAGCTTATGAAGATGATACCTAATGAAACAGATTCAGAAATAGAAAAGGAAAGTTGATTAATAATACAAGAAGTTGATCATAACTCCTGGGTCACAAACAGGATCCTTTTCATGGAACATGGGATTTATCCAAGAGAACTTCAGAACAAGAGGAGATATTACAAAATGCAAGGAGTCCATTTTGTTTTAATTGAACAAGTTCTTTTCAGAAGGAACACTGATGGCAAACTCTTAAGGTGTATAGAAAAAGATGAGGCTAAGAAAGTACTGCATGAAATACATCATGGAATCTCAGGTGGACATTTTTCTACAAAAACTACAGCTATAAAGATAAGTGAGGCAGGTTATTTATGGCCCACTTTATTTACAGACTGTTATCAATTGGTTAAGAAATGTCAATCTTGTCAATATTATGTGGGAATGAGAAGGAATGCAGTAATGCCCCTTAGCCCTATAATTGTTGATGAACCCTTTGCCCAATGGGGTCTTGATTTCATTGGAATGATAAATCCAGTGTCTATTATGGGTCACAAATGGATTCTCACTGCCACAGATTATTTCACGAGATGGAATGAGGTAGTGCCACGTAAAAAAGCAACAGAAAATGTGATCCTAGATCTTCTAGGGAGTATCACTACTCCCTTTGGGGCTCCTCACACTATAATTTTAGATAATGGTAAAGCTTTTTTAGGATCTAAGATATTTGAATTTTCATTAAAGCATGAAATTTATTTGAAAACTTCCTCTAATTATTACCTTGAGGGTAATGGTTTGGCAGAATCGACAAATAAGAATCTGATTAGACTCATCAAAAGAATAGGGGCTGATCATCATAAAGAGTGGCATAAAGTGCTTAACATAGCACTATGGGCTGATAGAATTACTCCTAAGTAGGTGATCAAAATGTCCCCATATGAATTTTTTTATGGTAATCCCACTATAATTCCCATAAGCTTGGAGATTCCTGCTCTTCAATCGATAAAACAAATGGAAATTGAAGAAAATGGCCCCATGCAGGTCAAACTTATCGAACTCTTGGAGGTACAAGAAAAGAGGGATGCAGCACATGATTCATTAATTAAGCATCAAAAAATAGTTAAAGACTGCTTTGATAAAAGGACTTCAAATCCTCATTTCAAAGTAGGTTTGATTGTTTTGAAATGGAATGCAAGAGCTACCAAGTCGGGCTAACACACTAAGTTTGAAGCATTGTGGACTGGCCCATATAAAATTCATGCATGTAAATAGAAAAATTTGTTTGAGTTAGAAACAATGGAAGGTGAACCTGAAGAGATTCCTGTGAATGGGATTCACTTGAAACATTTCAGCTAAGTAGTGTCTCTAATGTATTATAGTTAGATAGTTTCCCTTTTCATTTGCTCTATTTTTTTCCCATTTTATTTCTTTCCCACTTTTATTTTAAATAAGTGTTCTTTGAACACGTGGCCACAGCTCAGAGTCTTTTTAAAAATTCTTGCATTCATCTAAATCTACCCCAAATCCTTAAAATCTTCAAGATACTTTACGCAGCCACTCTGATGACGTGTCTAACTCACTGTCTCATAAAGATTTGATAAAGATTTGTTAACGACTATCCGAGTTTAATGCCATTATTGAGACTTGATGGGTCATTAAATATGCCATCACAAATGTTAAAGCTTAACAGTGTCTTAAACATTCTTGCACTTTCTAAAGAATCCTTGTTATCTGTGAATTCCTAGTTCATAGCGAAACTTGTCTAGTAAGAGTGTTTTTCCCTATTGCAAAGCTTCATATATGCTATTATAGTCTAATACTTATAAGTATAGATATACAAGATGGAGGGAGTGCGTTCTTCACAACAAGGTTCTGGGATTTATGAATCCATCGATAAATTCCTCACAAGCAAATCTTACGCTTCAGCCCTTGCACAACCATTGAAGATGTATCCACGAATGAGAGTCCCTAAGGCTGGTTATGCAAATGACTCAGCAAGAGTAAAAGATTTTGCAGATGGAATAGCGGACCCAGTTCTTCAAAGGCCCAACAAAACTTTAAGAGAAGGGGCACATCAAGGGTGCATCCAGAGGGCTAAAGCTAGACAATATGAAACATTCACGATGCGAATATGGACTTCACAGCTGGCTCAATTTATGGTCCCAGGGGTACATTCATGCCTTGACTTGGTTCAAATCTGCTCTAAATTATTTCATGCACCTTCGAATACCATCCAACAGGGGCCATTCAGTGTATAAATTACACCGAAGGCTATTAGAGATATGTTAGCCTTGCATCATGACAAAACAACCATGTTTCCTACCATTGCTAAAATACAAAAAATGTGGGTGAATGTCAACACTCAGTTGAGGTTTCTGAAGACAAAGTTACAATTAAGTGAAAATGATACAACTATGCCAACACTACCGGTAGCAAGAGCCCAATTCGCACAAGTTAGCCAAGAGGTGTTTTCTATGATGGCTTTCATTTTTGGCATGAAAGATGATATCACTATTTAGGAAGAACAAATGGCTATTCTGTTCAGACTGAAGATAGTTGATAAATTTCAAGAATATCGGCTAGATTTTTTTGAACAGATTGCATATTCAATGGCTGAACAACTCACCCAGTTCAAGTCCAAAGGAATTTTCAGGTATTCCTCTTATTTGTTTCATCTTATGTTTCACCAAAACTCTGGTATCTTATCTCAAAACATGCATCTAGATATGTATGACCCAAGCTTCAGCCCACATAGGACCATCTATGTGGCTGCATGGATGCATATTTTGTCAAGAACTAGTGACCCATACGAGTTTTGGAACCTTTTTGTTGCCCCTACTTTTTGTCATTTAAGCCCAGAGCCAGTCATAAATAGATTGACTCCAAGTACCTCAAGCCTTATGGCTAATTGCCTTGTTCCCTGTGATTACTTTTTTAGATCAAATCATACCATTATTAGAGTCCACGATTTTGGTGGAGAACCAGTTCTGCTTCCTAGGATTTTGACTCTTAGGATAGCATTCTTAGAGATCACCAGACAAGTGTCAGTAGTAGATAATGAATACGACACTGGTAAGAGAAAGAGGAAAATGTATGATCTTCCTTGGGTAACAAATGGCATGACCCTAGAGGTTAGAGATGCAGAGATTGTTTTGCTAAGGAAGCTAGCCTTCCTGGGTTTCTTTTTGATTGAGGACAAATGAGGATTTGACCCAAATGGTTTTATAACCTCATGGGTTAAGAACAATAAGGTTGCTACCAAAATTGCGCATGAGAGCCAACCTTTTTGGGAAACTAGAAGAAGTCCCAGGGAAGATATTCTTAAATTTTATGTGGAATTGATAGATTTGCCCCTCCCAAAGAATAGACCTTGGGAAAATTTTTATGTCAAGCAAAGGGATTTTGATCCCAAGATCTGGATGACCGCTAGTTTACAAAGATCATTAAAGAACAAGGACTGGGATTCTGAGAAGATAGAGGCCTATTGGAAATATAGGCAAGAGATTCGTGACACAACCCATTCTTTCAAAAATGTGGATTTTGATGAAAAATGGGAGGAACTCTAGGGTGAATGTCACTTATCCACTATCTCTAGCCCTGACACAAGCAATTTGCAGACACAGGGTGAAGAGTCAGATATTAGAGCAGAATCTAGTCACACATCACAATGTCCAAGCCCAACCTCAATAGCAGTCACTTCTCCAATAGCGCCAACTCTTGCGGTTCCCAGTCTTGCACAAGCATCACCTATAGTAGTGGTAAATGTCCAAGAGATGGAGATGCAGCCAGAGGAATAAACCTTGAGAAGACATAAGAGGGTGAAGTTTCAACTAGAATCAACGACTAGAGCAGAACACTCGTAACACCAACCACAGACCACTTCAGTCGCCCCTCAGGTAAGTGTTGTTTCTCCTACTTCTTCTTAGTCTCTCTCCTTTCCTACAGAGGTGACATTCCCACCTTCCCAAATAATTCCCTCTGTCACCTCTGCCATGCCTATCTTTCCTTTTGCTCCATCTGTCCAACCTCAGGCCATATCATTACCCCATTTTCCCCCCTCTGTCCCAACGAAAGTACCTTCTCAATTTACCCATAGCCAACAATTGGATATTCCTTACGGCTTGCCGTAAGGCTTTCCTTTTGTGGGAGGACACATTGCATCCCCTTCTACCTTCCAGACTCAAGCAGATGTTGCTAGGAAGGCAAGAGAAGCCTGGATGCAGAAAAAGAAGATGAAAGAGAATAAAGCCTTGGCTATGCCACACATGAGGTCACATTTTGACCCAATCTAGTAGCAATTCATAGTGACCCATTTATCACCCAACGTCATCAAGCCCAATGAGAAGATGCAACCTGAGGATTATACCATGAATGCAGTGGCAATTGATATGTCACTTTTTCGACCACATGACAAGGTTGAACTTTTAAATGAATCCACTTCTGTAGTAACCAATGATTATTTGAAGATATCAAATAAGTTATAGAAGATGGAGGCCGAGCTAACTCAAGAGAAGGAAAATTGTAGCACATTGACTACAGAAATAAATAGTAAGAATAATGAAATAGAGAGTCTAAACAAACAGTTGCAAATGCAAAGATCTATGATGAGATTTCAATCGAGTGATGAATATATATGGAAAGCAATTAATCTGACTCGATAAGGATCTAATGAAACACATAATCTTATCAGATAGAGATCAACCACACACATGAAGTCAATTACCAATGCTTATTTTTACTCAATCTATGTTTTCACACCCTTTGGTGACTACTCAAGTGAACAATTTGAATCCCAATGGGTCTATGGTGAAGTCCTTGCTTCAAATCATAAAAAAATTGGAGGACAAAATTTCCAATATAGATAAAAATGCTCTAAAATCTCCTCATGCTATAGATTCTCGAGATGTCTTGCATAACCCTCTTGCACCTAAGATTTCATTGTACCCTTTTCCAACCAGTTTGGTTGCACCTAAGTTCACATTTTATGATGGCAAGGGGGATCCTAAGTAACATATTCGATCCTTCTTTGTAGCATCCCTTGACTATGCATTAAATGATAAATTATTGACCAAACATTTTCCACAAATCCTCAAGGACTATAATTTGTAATGGTTCTATGATTTACCAATTCAATCAATAAAAGATTTCAAACCTATTGCAGATCAATTTATAGCACATTTTTTTATCATATCCTACGCTCAAATTGTGAAAAAAAATAAGGACCTAATGAGCCAATTAATAAGTATGTCTTGAGATACAAGATAATGTTGGCTAAAATAAGAAATGAAAATGGTTGATAAGGAACTACAAGATATATTTTAGAAAATTTTACTTACACCTCTCCATGAGTCTATTGTGTTCAATAATTTTAAATCTTTCGATGACTTATGCCATGTTGTGCATGACCATGAAATGAAACTTCTTGCCTTGAAAAAATTAAATTATGTAGTGAAAACACCATCTGCATCAAATACCAAGTTTCATATTAAACCCAATTATAAGGTCAAGCCAAATGAGCCTAAAAAGGAAAACATTTAAACTATTAATGAAGAAGCACTATATCTTAAGCAACTCATTTTATCCAATGCACCAACTAGATAATTTATACACTTACCAGAATCTCCTACCTCACTTTTTAATAAGTTGGTAGAGTGTCATCTCATATCTCTCCCTCCCCCCATAGAGGTTGATATGAGTAGACCTTTACCTAGAGGATATGACGCTAATGCATATTGTGATTTTCACTAGGGCCCTATCCATTCTGCGAATCAATGTTATATGTTGAAGCATAAGATCCAAGACCTAATTGATAAGCAACATATTAATTTTTAAGAGCCTCAAAAAGGTTCATGATAATAACCATGTGACCACCAGAATCAAAATATCTTCAATAACCCTTTATAGGACCATACAAAGAAAAAAACAAAATTCCAAATGATATATCATGCACACTATCCTCCAAAATGGTATGGGCACCCATTAGATGGGATCATTGGTATTGTTACACAACATATGCCTCACGTGTCCTCTAGACCTATTATGTTTGATGATATTGAACTTGTGTATGATGACATGAATCTTCATTCATTATTTATCAGAGCATATATCGACCACTAACCCATCCACGGTGTCATGATCGAC
Source organism: Torreya grandis (assembly GCA_037957365.1). Classification (NCBI taxonomy): domain Eukaryota; kingdom Viridiplantae; phylum Streptophyta; class Pinopsida; order Cupressales; family Taxaceae; genus Torreya; species Torreya grandis. The sequence goes on from JARHVA010002496.1 coordinate 1,785,469, forward strand.
AATGGTTCTAATGAAAATGTATGCACCATGAATTTAATTAACCACTTGGGCTATATGCAAGATGATTTACATCCTTAAACCAGGACTGTTAGAGCCTTTAATGGCACATCTCAACATGCTTTGGTTGAGATAAATTTACCCCTATAGGTGGGTCCATCACATGTGGCCACTTCATTCCTTGTTATACCTCATATGGGAGTGTTCAACATGGTGTTTGGATGCCCTTGGATTCATAGACTTTAAGTAGTACCATCTACAATACATTGGTGTATTAATTACTATCATATTAACAAAGTCATTAAAAATTATAGAATACCATATGAATATCTACTTGAACAAAATAATCTTATTCCCAAATAGTTGATCATAAAAACCTACTAATGTTAAATTACCCCTTTCAAATGTGGTTGATACTTGAGAGATCATTACATCAGAGGTGCATAGAGGATTCCTTATAATCCTCATGTACTACTACACACCATACAAAATTATCCAAATCTACTAGATATTTTCACACTACTCATACTTTGAACAAATATAAGAGTACTAAAAAATCGGTTCCACGAACCAATATACCTACTACTACTTCACAGCCTCATACTTATATGAGGGATACACACAATGTCATTGATTCTCTAGTATCAAATATGACATGTATATATGGTCCGTGGGGGCATCTCTAGTATGATTTACCATATTCAGAGTATCGATCACCTAATGAATATCCCTTAGATGAGATTATTAGATATTAATTGTGGTTGAAAATACTCCAAAAATAATCAAAAATCCAAAAATCCAAAAACAATATGTATGTTCTTAGTTGTGTTGTTTCTTATATTTATGTTGTTTGATCCATGTTATTAATTAGCATATCATTATTATATATACACATGTTTCAAATATATTTTGAGTTTGATACAAGCATACATCAGACACATGATCTATGCACATATATATGATTGGATCTTTCCTCTCTCACATCATAAGTACATTGGGGGCATCTACTTTATTTGATCACGATTGTTAACCCATGTTTTATCACTATTTGATCACTTTACATTATCATGTTTGAGCTTATAATTCTAACACATGTCTATATCCATGATATTATCTTTCCAATGTAATTGATATGTCAATCTATCTAACATTTTTTCTAACACACATTGTTAGGGACCAATATGTTAGGTTCATGTTAATTGTTAAGTATTTGTCCTAATTACATTTCTAACAGTCCCTTGAGTGTTTTTGCCTTGTTATTATTTTGCATTGTATTATCTTATTGATCATTTAAATATGCTCCATTGCTTATGGCCCCAATGCCTTTGTTTTCTTATTTCAACTCTTAAATATGTCTTTCTATGTTGTATGTGGACATTTAAATATGTCCTTTCTATGCTTTTGGACATCTAACTAAGTCATGTCCCTTCGATTGTGTGACATTTGAACATGCCCCTTGTATTATGTCTCCTTGGACCATTATTCTTTGCATTAATTTTGAGTGCTCTTGTATGTGTTGAGCTTGTAATATTACCTTCTAGATATTTCCATGATCTACATCATGTATCGTAGGACTTGATGTGATCCCATTATATGCATTTCAATGTTTTATCTAATTCGGCATACTCTTAATACATGCTACATGGTATACATCTAGATTATATGTTCATCTTATCCTTTTAAGGTAAGGTGACTACAAGTTGACATCCCCTCACCTCAAAAGTGGGGGCATGTTATAGAAATATGTCCTACATAATTTTAGAGTTCTCATATTCACCAGATCATATGGTGAGGGCATTCCACAAGAGCATGTCCTTCAAATTTTCACAATTCACATATTTTGTGATGGTGGCATGCCATGTGGGCATGATGTACAAAAAAAACAAAAAATTAAAATCACCAGATTACTTATATACACATTTCTGGCAACATTCTATACATTGGTATTGTTATTATACCCAGATTTTAGCTTGAGCCATTTATGAGGTGTATATTCCATGCAAGGGAACCTAAAATTGTAAAATATAATTGATTTATATATTTAAAAATACTATTATGGATTTTTATGGACCATTATACAATGTTATTGACCCAATATACTATAGTAGTTGGTTCACCTTTGGAAGGTTGAGTTGATTAAATTGCTCATTCTTACCATAATATAAGTTAGATTTGATTAAATCATCTAACTTTACCAGACTTATAGGGTGGATTTTATATTAAATCATCCACCCACACCAGATGTACAATGGGAGTTGATTAAACTACTCACACTCACCAGTTTATGCACATGTTTGGGTTGCACAATTGAGATGAAACAAGCTCAATGGTTGTGTTGTAACTCACCTTTACACTAAGATTAAGGGTATGTTGTCCTTCGATCTCTATATATATTTGAACTTACAAGTTCAGATTTGTACTAATCCCAATTTTAGTGCTACATAATGAAGCATATTTTCAAATCCAATTACCAAAAGGCAAGATGGTTACATCGACACACAAGTATACTCCTATCCATTCTCTCTTCAATTTAAAGCATTTAAATTCTTTCAGTTTATGATTTCATACACTGATTATATATTGTAACATGCTCTTGGTTATAGGCCAACTGCCAACAAAGCACTCAAGGTGTGTTCATGCAAAGGCAAGGTGTGTCTACACACCCAGGGATGTCTTTTTCCCTTAACTAGTCATTTCATTTTCATGTATTACTATATTAAAAGGGGGGAATGTAGATACTAAAACTAAATATCTAGCATCTCAATACTATATAGTTGGAAAATATCAATCAAAGGTTCTACCATTTAGTCTTAGACATTCTTATTGCTCAAAAGGCTTGTGTACACTATTTATGTGTCTAAATTCTTATTTATTAGTCTAACTCCAACTATTTTGATGAACTATGATTGTTATACTATGCAAAGTGCTTTAAACCTGATATTTATCCCCTACTAGTTTTGGACATGTACCTATTTTCTAGCTCCTTGGATAGTTCTGGCCATCCATAGACACCTGCATTGATTGAGGTGTCCATCTTTCTATTAAGTGTCTAGTGCTAAAAATTCATCAAATTTTGAAAATAAATACAACCTAAGGGTTGGCCTAAATGCCTTACTATGATATATCTTCCATTAGGGATCAATATATATAAAAGGTTATCCTTCCCTCATTCTTCAGCTACAACTCATATAACTCACTAAGTAGAGATGTCCAGTGAGCATTAAACTTCAGAATCCCTAGTCTTGGGAATGAAATTGATGTTACCTTTATTGATAATATGGCCTAGAGAACCTTGGGAAAGATCTTCCACATAAATTTTATGCAAATCAGATTCGACATACTCCCAAAGAGATTGATATAATTCACAAGGAAACCCATAAACACTATGGGTCTTAACCTACCATAACCATTGTTGCTTGATGCAGATCTTAGATGGAAAGGAATTGGCCACTAAAGAGATTTTTAGTGGGAGAGATTTTGTGTGGGACCACTTCTAGGCATGTTTGCAAAGCCACATTTTGAGCTTCTAAGGAAGATTGAGCTTGGAAACTTTGTCTATAATGCCTCACAAAAGCTTGAAGGATGTCTAGAAGGTTGGTTAAATGGTATCCAACATATTTGAAAGATTTTATTTGAGTGACAAAATTGTGGGCATGTACTTTGTTAAAAAAATCTTTGAAATATGATCCCCAATTTTGATCTAGTGGAGGCGAGCTCACAACTGAGCCCTATGAGCTTGATGGAGGTCAACATTATTTATTTGTTGTCTAAGAGTGGCCACATGGTTTTGTAAAGTATCATCCATAGGGGTCTACTCTAACACCTAAAAAAGGCAATTCGATTCTCTCATGGTGGCAATAATATCCCCTTTTTAAATGAAATCCAACTGCTTGCCAAAAAAGTGAAGAAATGTGGCAACGCGTGACATGGAAACTTCCCATTAGACAATCCACCCAAAATTTCTTGTCGTATGGGGGGAAGATTCCAAACCCTATTAATGTGAGCAAGAGTTTGTGGATGTCTAAGATAAGAAGTATTCAAGTAGAATTTGTTTAAATTTTGAATAAGTGTCCTCGTAAGGTTTTGAAGGATAACACATTGAAGAAGCTTGCACAAGTGAGCAACCTCAGGTATCACACTTTAGTGTTTTTAGGTATCGTTTATATTCATGTATCATTGAGAAGATAATGAAATTTAAATTTTTGAGCATCAAGGGTATATTTGTTGGTTATAGTAAGACACCCAAAGCTTTCTATATTTACATTACAACATAGAGGAAAATAATGGTGTATTGAGATGTGAAATTTTAATGAGGATGCATGGTCCTCTAAGTTTTAGGAACCTCCTAGGGAGGTTGAGGAGGGTAAAAATATTGTTGTCCAAATGGTTGATTTGCATATTACAACTAAATTATATATAGATTAGAAATTTTCTAATGAAGTAACATATGCCAGTTCAGTTAAGAAGCCTAAGTGGCTTACCCATACATTACAGGCAGTAAAAGAGCAAGTATGAGTGCCAAATCATCTTTATAAGTGAGTCATTCCTTAAATATTTCCTATTTATGTTGCACTAATGTCTTCTATTATTAATGTAGAGCCTTCTAGTTATGAGGAGGTTTCACTTGAGCAATCATAAGAAATATGCCTTGATAAAGGAGTATAACTCCATTCTAAAGATTTGTTTGGGAGATTATATTGAGAGTAATGAAGAGCTCATTGAGTTCTATAAGATCAAGCTTACATCTAATGGTAACATTAAGAAGTGCAAAGCTAGATTTTTAGAAAGATAATTCTCCCAAAGAGATGGAGTTGACTATGATGAGACCTTTGCTTCAATTGCCATGTATATTTATATTAGGATTATCATGTTTATTATATTAGTTTTTAGTTGGACTCTATACCAAATGGATGTAAACACTACTTTTATAAATGTTCTAATTGAATAAGTGTACATTAATCTAGATGTTGTCCTATTGATGCTCATGTCTTCTATTTTTGTGCCATGCATAGGTCCAACATCACCCATTTCTTCTTTTCAGGGTCCACCATGGCTTTCAATGGTGCCTTTGTGCTCCTAGCCATTTCCCCTATTTCTCTCCACTATGGTCACAAAGTGAAGCTACAATAGGTTAATTCCTTTCCCTCACTATTTGGATTTGTTTCTGGAAGGGGTTAAGCCTTTTTTTGGGTGGAGCAACAATGATTAGTCCCCTTGTTTCAATTGGACTTAGTTTTTTAATAGAATTTAGGACAATGTTCATAGACATGGTTTTCTTCTTCGACCCCTCCTTGGACATTTTTTCTTCCTCTCTCAAGGTGAGGTTCCCACGTCTTATTCTTCTCTAGCCTCCTACCTTTTATTCTTTGGGGTATCCTTTTGGTTTTCATTTCTACCTCCTAAAGCAATTGAACTTCCAAGTTGTATGCCAAGGTAGTCTTTCAAAATATTCTTCTTATATAAATTTGGCTCAAGGGGGCCAATATCTAAAAGTATTTTTTGTTTTTAGCATGTTTCTCCCTAGTTCTTATTTGTTTGAATCATCTGTGGTCTAGGCAGTGTAGATTATGAAGGATAAAAAACCTCCATCTCTTTGGTGGATCTTCCCTTTTGGTTGCTCCCTTCCTCCTCCTTTAGACTGATTTGATTTTTTTCTCAATGTAGTTTTCCTTATTCATTTGTACTGTAATTTCTTTCCTCCTTTCTCAAAAGGGCTTCTTCATTCTGGGGTGTTGATGTAGAGGACAAAATCCTTTTCTCTCAAGTTGGGCCTTAGTTCTGGAAGAGTGTTGCAACATGTACAAAGGATTAATTCCCCTTTTATGGACCAACTTGGATTTCATTCTTTCTCTTTCTGGGTGAAGCTTCTATATTTCCGTCTTTTATTCTAATCTCTTTCTCCTTTTCATTTATTGGAATGAATTTGTGTTTTCATTTCTACTCTCTTGGCTAGGTTGTGTGTAGAAGTAGATTCTGAAAATCATCTTCCATCAAAATTATGGTTCAAACTGGGTGCCAAGGTTGTCAAGTTAAATTTCTCACAAGATTGTCGCTTTATGGGTTTGTGTCTACATCTCTATTGGTCCCCTTGCCGCTGAAATCTCACTGAGCCTTGCTAGAATATCAATCTGGCTAGGTGGTGGTATTTGAAGTGTTGGGTGATAGTTTTGTTGGCACTTTCTTCAACCAAGGAGGATGTTAATCCTGTCACCTCTTCTAGTCTAGGCATTTCATTCGACATTTTTGTTGTTTCTCTCAGTTTTGTTTGTTAGCCTATTTATGGGTCTTCTTGTTATGCTTTTAGTAGTTTTCTATATTGGTCATTTTTTGTTTTACTATTGAACTAATGTATAAATTTGTGATAGCAAGTTAATGGAATTTTTAATTCTTCTTTCCTCTCTATATCCTTTCCTCTACACTTTTCCTTATATTTCTTCTAACTAATCTTTATTTCATTGTTATTCTATATTTCATAAATGGATGACAACCCCAATAGAATCCCTCAATTTTCCATTCAAAAAAAAACATTGGCACATAAGTATCACCTATCTAGTATGAATTTTGGCTTATACACTTGATGATCATAAATAATTCAAACCTTCTACAAACCTAATCATTTGAATGTGCATTAAATAAAGAACAAAGTAACACCACCAAAGAAACATGCATCCAAGAAAACATAATATGTGTATGATACCTCAATATTATCTATCTTGGTTTTCATTTTATAACATTCTTGGTCTTGGAAACATAGTTAGCATAACTCCTTAAAAAAATGGAATCCTTAATCCCCAATCTAGATGTAAAGTTGCCCATGGATCTGGGACCCATATAGTGAGCAAGGATACAAAAAGTGAATAAAGGGTAGTAATTTTATGATAAAAGAGTAAAATCACAATATTAACTCTAACAGGAGACATCTGCTGATTTTTGAAAACTCTTAGTGACTTTGTTATTGGAATTAATTATCCTCACGTTTTGGGACACAATTTCTTATTCCATGGAAGAAAAAATCAAACCAAGTTATGTAATTAGAAAAACAATGATTTATTTAATAGTCTAGCACAAGAGGTTGGCAAAGAAATCGAAAGAGCAAACCACAAGATCATGTGATGGGCATTGACCTAAGGCACTGGTGCAATTATGCTTATGCACATGAGTGTTAATTTTTTTAATTATTGATGCGCGTAACCAAAATCAAACCCCCAAATGATAAAATTCCATAAAATTATTATGTATGACCATTGTAAATATAAAATGAAATAGCCAAAAAGGCTTAAGACATTATTACGTTCTCCTAACCAGTATTATTCTATGATTATATGCCACATGGTTTCGTGTGTCCTAGTTATGTCCCAAAAAGATGAAATTAAATTTTATGTTAGTGTTCACAATTAACCAAAGTAATACTAAAGTTTGTGGTCAAGAATAACAACTCATTCGAACACCCAAATAGCAAGTCAACTTAACAAAAAAAAAATTAAATAATGTATCAAACCAAATAAAGGATTCTCTTTCTCAATCAAGTACTCATATAGCAACATTGATACATATTCATACACCAAAAAGGGTATCCAAGCTATTGGATTCCAAAGATTTGAGGATATCACTTTACTTATTGGTGATATGTAGAAAATACAACCTCCATTGGCCGATAAACATGGTCAACAATTTGTTTCTCCACATAAGTATGCCATTTCCCAATCCCAATAAACTTAAGGAAAGAAGCTAGTGGGTTTTTGTCTCAATACATGAGTGGTCCCTACTACTAACATGTAGCACTTCCCAAAGACTAAGGAGAACTTCAAATTTTTGAGTACGAGATCCTTGAAGATGCAGTGCCTTGACTATACAATTTGGTAAGCTACAAGCTCTATCTATTTCAAAATTACTTTTCCATGTGACTCAAAAGTATTGTCTCCACTTGATTGTGTGTAAGATGCCTTTACAAACAACTCTACACAAATTATCTCAAAGTTTCACAAAACGGTATATATACCTACTTGAAAGTCAAGCATATGTATTTCACAAGAATTCTTTAGAATTTAGACCTATAAATGGAAACCCTTAAGAAACAAACAAAAGGAAATGATTTTCCTTGCCCACTTACACAAAAGTTAAGAGAATCTATATGATCCTCTCAAGCAAGTATTTATATCTTCAAAAGTCGATATTTGTTTAATGCTTCGCCATTACATGTTTATAAACTTTAATTCTACAACTATGATGTGACTGAAGAAAAATGATTCTTTGACATTTCCCTAATTAAGAAATAGTGAACATTCATTTATTTCCAGTATTATACTTTTAGAAAAAGAGTTTAGTATGAACACTTACTATTAATATCGTAATTTAAAGTTTATGCAACTAAAGCAAAGCTTAGGGCATGACATACTCCATACCTTGAAGGCATATTTTTATAACATTTATGATTTGAGATAGATTTGTATAGATCAATGTTCAATCCACATTAGCACTAAAGACTATGTTTCCATCCAAAGCTATATTTTAATCTAGATGGATCCCTATTATGTATATGAAAGAATCTCATTCAAAAACATTGCATGTAAAATTCATTATAGCATTAAAAATAATATGACAATGAAAATATCATACCTTCTAGAGGGAAGGACTTCTCTTCAACATGGATTGTAAATGATAAAGCAAAAATAGTTATTCTATACAATGTGCTATTGTCCAATTAAATCTAGAGATGTAATAAAAATATTTTCAATGATTGCATAGTATCTTTGTGAGATACTACTAGTTGGAACTTGACTATCCATCTTAAAGAAGTTCAACTGGGAAATTCAACAATATAACTAATATATAACAAAATAAAATTTGTTCATATTTTGGACAAATAGGGGAATGAAAAAGGTTCCAAACTTGTGCATGAAGAGTATAAATGCCGAGATGGTTGCATTTTCTGATTGATATATTTAATCACGGATCAATCTTTCTCAAGTCATGGAGGTTACTTTGGTACCCTATCATATTTTTCAATGAAAACTTCGGCCTGAACAAATAAAACTTAAAATTAAACGAATTTTCTCAAACTATGTATTCTATAAAGCATCTCTCATTCTTCCATCTTTCATATCTATTTCTCAAAATTTATTGAACTAAAATAAAATGATATATATGTTCATGCAAATTGCCTAATATTATATGGAATGCTCTGAACGAACCTATTTTTGTCCAGATGTCGAGAAATAACTATTTAAAAGCCATATCATCTATATTACATAAGCTTTCTCTACAAACATTATCTCTACCAAAGTTGGAAAAAACAATGTCCATTGCTTTTGTAATTCTTCCACTATAGAAAAACACATTAGATTGGTTGTATTAAGCCTCATGTCCTAGATAGACAATATTTTTTTTGTTAAAGGCTATCAACATTGGTCACTAGTGTCAAATTGAACTTCTTTAAATAACTACAACCACCCACAAGAAGAGAAGGATGTGGTCATTAAACCTGTATAGAGTCCAAGAATGTTATATATTTTTATTTTAATTAGTAAAAAGAAAAGTTCAACCTCTATAGTTTATACATGACTAACACTTTGAATTAAAACATATCACCTACCTCAAAGTACATCAAAGGAAAATTGTGCTAGATTTGCTCTTTCCACTCAAGGTTGGCAATCTTTCAATGAAATATGTGGTGAAGCAATGGAAAAAGTGCATACAAATACCACATAACAAATAGGTAACCTATAAAAATGAAGTAACATTTGTAATTTAAAAGAAAAATGTATTCAAAATATATTATATGGAACCATGTGTGCCTATAATAATTGTGATAGTGTTACACTCTGTAAGGTCTTTTCTTAAATTCAAAAAATATCCAGAATGCTTGAAATATAAAATCATAATAAGACACTGCAAAGAGAGGGAAGTAAATATTATATTTTTTGTACTTGATAAAAATGAAGGTTTTATTGTCAAGGGCATCAACACAACCATAGAATTATATTCACACATAACACAACTTTAGTACAAAAAGGCTTCTCAAGACTTGTTGTAATACTCTTCCAATGAAACTCATAATTTATTCTTTAAGAATTATTAATGCCAACCTAAGTCTCCTTGTCGTCTCAACACTCTTTAGTTTTCTTTTTCCCTTGATCTCAATCATAATATTGTTCATTGTACTTTGTACTATGTAGTAATGTACCTAAACTAAGGCTATAGTTTTATTACTGAAGTAGCCTTATCCTTATCTCTACCCGATTTTTTATCGCATGCTATAATATCACAATGTAGATCTTTGTAGAAGTGCTCCCTTGCAAATCTTTTCTACATTTTAATATTAGTAGTTTAATATAAAACTGTCGATGTGATACACCCTTTTGTTGATGCACTGATATCGATATTGCATACCAGATCTGATATGGTAGTTGTTAATGTGGAGACTAATATTGCACTTCCCCTTAGAGTAGATTTGAGACTCTCCAATGCCCTTCCCACTTCTCTTATTGTTGTTCATTCTTGGGGACATGCATTCGTGCAAAATAGGGCAAGATGTAGGAAAGAAACCAAAGATTTATTTTGTTCCATGTTCAAATTCCTCAACACGTTGCTATCAACAATGTCCACTAGCATATTTGGAAAAGCTAACCTTGCCCACTTTTGCATGTTCGGGTCTAATGCAAACATGGCATCAGTTGGTCTCTTCCTTGTAACCATCTCTAACAACAAAATGCCATAACTGTAAACATCCCTCTTTATAAAAACTCTTCCACCCAATCTATACTCTGCAATTAAGTTAGCTAGAGTTAATGATTATATTTTATTTCAAATGATGTTAATAAAACCAAAATAATTTTTATATCAAAAAATAAGTGTACTAGGTGCAATGTAGCCAATAGATCCTGTGAGAGTAAATGTTGTATTCAAGGAATCCATGGGGTTTGTATAACTAGTTAATCTTGATATATCAAAATTAGTGACCAACACTGTCATGTTGGCATCCAAAAGCACATTGCTAGGTTTCAAGTCATAATGCACAACTTGGATAGAATAATTATAATGCAGATATTCCATGCCATGGGCCACATCTATGGCAATGTTCAAACATTCACTCAATCCCAATCTACAAACATCCTCTTCTATAATGTGAGGATACAAATAATTTTCCAAGCTCCTATTGAACGCAAACTAAATAACCAAACCTTTGAAGTTTAGGTATGAACAAGCACGTATGACTCTAATGAGATTGTGATGTCAAATCCTCCCCAAGACGTTGCATTCTATTTTAAAACTTTTTAGACCTTCTTCGTTTGGTGAATTGAGAACTTTGATAGCAACTACCTTGCCATCCCTTAAAATCCCTTTATAGATTGATCCAAAATTACCCACTCCAAGCAAATTTGTCTCATTAAATCCATTTATTGCATTGGAAAGACCCCGATATGTAAACTTTGGATACCCTAGTCTTCTGAACATAATGTTTGAGAGATCGAAGTGATGTCTCAAAAATTCCTTCCTCCAGAGTATTCCCAAGATTAAAGAGCATACCACAAATGCGGTACAGTGATTTTTCAAATAAAATTCAAAATTTACCGATTTTTAATTGACCATAAAAAATGAAAAAAAAAAATCATTTTTTAGGTTTGCATTTTTTTCACGACTATATTTATCTCCGTCTGCATTTTTGCGCATCTTAAAGTTCTACCGAGGCCCTCAGCACCCTAACAGCTCCTCCACTACCCTTGCACAAATTTTATTTCAAATACAAAACCCTTACACCCTTACGGGTATAAAACTTACCCACAACACCTAACAAGTCCTTGATACTCTTCACTCAGTCTGCGACTTCACTACATGCTTAAAATTACTCCTCATCACCACCTTCGTAAACATAAATTCAATTCAATGTCTACGTGTTTCACTTGATGAAATCCCATTGGTAGAAGTAATGTCGAAACAGAGAAAGTCGACGCAACAGGGCAAATCAGAGAGTTTGTTATTAGGTTTTAGGTTTTAACTAGTTTTTCTTTTGTTTTAATTTATTTTATTTTATTGTTTTCATTTTTTATTTTGATTATAATTTTGAAATTAGTTCTATTTTATTTTGTTTTTTGTTTTTTTATTTAATTTTAATTATAATTTTGAAATTAGTTTTATTTTTTGTTTTTTATTTTATTTTATTTTTATGACTTTTTAATTTTCTAATTATATATTTTAATTTTTTTTATAATTATGTTTTTATGTTTTTTAATATTTGGAATTTAATTTTTTATAATTATATTTTTATTCTTTATTTTTTTTAATTATATTTTTATTTTTATTATCATTATTTTTTTTATAATTATATTTTTGTTTTTTATAATTTTTTAAATTATATTTTTATTTTTTTCATAAATTAATGACGATTTTTTTTTCAAGTTTTATCTCAACTCAAACTCGAACCAAATTTTATAAACAGTGAATGCTTTCCTTGTCCCTGTTTCTGACATGGAAGTAAAAGTATTTTTATGACATTTTTATTTGGAATTGGACCATGGGAGAGAGATTAACACTCTTAAGGGGCATGGGTATTTCACCTGATAGTAAATTGGAAGAGAGATTAACACTCTAGACATTGTAATTTGCTAAGTGCGTCTGGTACTGGACCTGCAAAAAGTATTGTAAGAGAGATTAAGATATTCTAGTGCTAGGCAATTGGCTAGCATGCTTACAATCTTATCTTACTCATCTGCCCAGGTAAAAAATTCCATGACAGATTCACATAGAATTGATTGCTTTTAAGACTGGCCATAACTTTCCCAGGTATGTTGCCCCTCAATTCATTGTGAGAGAAGTCAAGCAGGAATTCTTCATGACTTTGCAGCTGACCAATCTCATCTGGAATGCTTCCTTCTAATCTGCTGCCACTCAAATCTAATCTTTCCAACTTATGCAATCTTTTAATTCCATGTGGAATGTAGCTCCTTAAAATATTATATGCAATACACCAGACAGATGATTATATGACATGATTATATGCCACTAACGAGTTGATTAAATTGTAACTTACCGAACTCTGTAGGCACCATTCAACTCAACTGGTTGTCACTTAGAAGAAACATCTTGAATTTGGAACAATTTCCAATAGAATTTGGTATTTTTCCCCATAGAGACAGCAATTGCAAATAGGTGAGCTTGGAACCAAGTTCCCGTGGAATATGTCCACTTAGCTGATTCCGGTATAAAGACAAATATATAAGAGCAGTACAGTTCAGAGGGGAAGTTGGGATTGGTACAGTTCAAAAAGGCCGAGCACTTGTAGCTGGCTAAGGCTGCCCAATTCATCAGGAATGGGGCATGTGAGATTATTTATTGACAATTCCAAGTCAGTCAAGGAACAGAGGTTGCTTATAGAGGAGGGGATGGTGCCTAACAACTTATTTTCATTAAGGTAGAGCGTCTGTAACTGGGTGAGCCTGCCCAATTCAGCAGGTATGGGGCCAATGAGATGATTTTTTTGCAAAGACAAGCCAGTGAAGGCAGAGAGGTTTCCTATAGAGGAGGGGATGGTACCTGACAACTGATTATTTCAGTGGGGAAAGTGCAGAAAATACATTAATTCCAATTCTTGAGGTGTTTATACATGCAATTTTTGTTCAGAGTTTCTCAAGAGGATATTATGCCCGTAAGTAAATATTGAGGTGTATGGGGCATAATCCTTCTTTGATAGATTTTTTGAGCAAATTTTATATACAGAGTAAATTTGCTTTGCTCTATTTTTTAGATAAACTATACATTCATATGATATTAAACTAATATTCTAAAGAAATGTTTAGTAGTAACTCCAAGTGAAATAATAAGTCAAAAGATACATCAATTGACTACAATTTACCTATATAAGAAAATCCATGTTCAAGTTCTTAGGTAATATATGTATATGCTTGAGAGTCATAAAAACTTTAATGGGGCACTAAGATCTAATTTTAAGATTAAGTGTATCATTTTGATTTTTAATATCTACTTTCATTTTCCAAGGTTTTTTTAGGGGTGCTTTTATATATCCCTTTGCTGGCAATATCCAAAAAAAAATTGTAATTTGAAGTTCCTATGACCAACTTTCATTTGGGAGCATTGATATTATGTATTTTTCCTTTCTTTCCATCTGACATGCAGTAATATGAGAAAACATATTTCTTCTATTGTATTTACCACTAAAACATACATATTTTTTTATACCTGAAAAAAAGAATAATGCCTAGTAAGCCCTAACTTTCTTCAAGAGAGCTTCTTAGAACATGGCAAGTGACTTTCTTTGTTTGCCAGACTTCTCCATAGTGCAAACTCTTTGAAACCATTCATGAAACAACTTTAAATGTGAAAGCTCACATGCGAAAAAAAAAAAACATTAATGAAAATTGGGAATAAAGGCTTTACAAGTTCAGCTATAATATTCTTCCAATTTCCAATGAAACCCACAATTTATTGTTTCTAAAAGAATTATTGATGCCAGCCTAAGTCTCCTTGCCGTCTCAACTCTCCTAGTTTTCTTTTTCACTTGATTTTAATCATATTATTTTTCATTGTACTTTTTTACTATGCAGTAATGTACCTACACCAGTGTATTATTTTATTACTGAAGTAGTCTTACCCTTATCTCTACCTGATTTTTTATCACATGACTATAATATCACAGTATAGATCCTTGTAGAAGCACTCCCTTGCAAATCTTCTCTACATTTCAAAGTTTCAATATTAGCTGCTAAATGTAGAACTTTCGCTGTCAGAGACCCCTTTTGTTGTTGCACTGGTATTGGTATTGCGTACCAGATCTGATATGGTAGTTGTTCAAGTGGAGGTTGATGTTGTACTTCCCATTAGAGTAGTTTTGAGACTCTCCAATGTCCTTCCCACTTCTCTCATTGTTGGTCGTTCTTGAGGAGATTCATTTGTGCAAAGCAGGGCAACATTTATGAAAGAAACCAGGGATTTATTTTGTTCCATGTTCACATTCCTCAAGAACCTACTGTCAACAATGTCCACTAGCCTATTTGGAAAAGCTGACCTCACCCACTTTTTCAAGGTCAAGTCTCCCACAAACATGGCATCAGTTGGTCTTTTCCTTGTAACCATCTCTAACAACAAAATGCCATAACTGTAAACATCCCCCTTTATAGAAACTCCCCCACCCAATCCATACTCTGCAATCAAGTTAGCTAGAGTTAATGATTATATTTTGTATTAAATAATGTTAAAAAAACCAAAATAATTTTTATGTAAAAAAATAAGTGTACCAGGGGCAATGTAGCCAATAGATCCTCTGAGAGCAAATGTTGTATTCAAGGAATCCATGGAGTTTGTAAAACTCATTAATCTTGAGATACCAAAATCAGTTACAAGGGCTGTCATGTTGGCATCCAAAAGCACATTGCTAAGTTTCAAATCACAGTGCACAACTTGGACAGAACAATCATAATGCAGATATTCCATGCCATGGGCCACATCTATGGCAATGTTCAAGCATTCACTCAGCCCCAGTCTGCAAACATCCTCTTCGATACTGTCAGAGTACAAATACTTTTCCAAGCTCCCATTGGACCCAAACTGAAGAACCAAACTTTTGAAGCTTAAGCACGAGCAAGCGCTTATGACTCTAATGAGATTGCGGTGTCGAATCCTCCCCAAGACTTTGCACTCTGTTTTAAAACTTTTATGGCCTTCTTCACTCAGTGAATTGAAAACTTTGATAGCAACTACCTTGTCATCCCTTAAAATCCCTTTATAAACAGATCCAAAGTTACCCACTCCAAGCAAATTTGTCTCATTAAATCCATTTGTTGCATTGAAAAGATCGTGATATGTAAACTTTGGATACCCCTGTCTTTTAAACATATCGGTTGAGAGATCGAATTGATGTCTCAAATATTTCTGCCCCAACAGCATTCCCAAGATTAAACAGCAGACCACAAATGCAGTGACTCCAGCAACTGATAGAATTACTTTTTTAAGCAGTGACTGCTTTCCTTGTCCCTGTTTCTGACATGCAGGTAACAAGTATTTTTTGGGACCACAGAGTCCCGGATTTCCCATCAATAATGCAATGACACTTTTATTTGGAAACAATCCCTGTTCTGGAATTTGACCTGTCAAATTGTTGAAACTGAGATTAATGTAGTGAAGGACTTTTAGCTGTCTAAGGGACATGGGTATTGCACCGGATAGCAAATTGGAAGAGAGATCAACACTCTCTAGATTTTGTAATTTGCTAAATGCATCTGGTACTGGGCCTGCAAAAGTATTGTGGGAGAGATTAAGATACTCCAATGCTAGGCAGTTGGCTAGTACACTTGGAATCTCTCCGTCAAGCTGATTTCTAGAAATATCTATTGATTGAGCACTTACAATCTTACTTATCTCTTCAGGTAAGGGTCCATGTAAAAAATTCCATGACAGATTTACATAGAATTGAATGTTTTTAAGACTGGCCATAACTTCTCCAGGTATGTTGCCCCTCAATTCATTGTGAGAAAAGTCAAGCAGCTCTAAATTGGGACATCCCCCTAAACTGGCAGGTATCTATCCTGAGAAATGGTTGTGATGAAGAAAAAGTCTCCTTAGCTGTTGGAGTCTACCAAGAGAAGCAGGAATTCTTCCTGACAACTTGTTGTGACTAACATTTAACAATCCGAGACTTTGCATCTGGCCAATCTCATCTGGAATGCTTCCTTCTAATCTGTTGCTACTCAAATCTATTCTTTCCAACTTATGCAATCTTTTGATTCCATGTGGAATGTAGCCCCTTAAAATATTATGGCTTAAGTCCAAGTAGGTCAAGTTGAAAAGATTGGTAATCTCTTGAGGTATATGTCCGCTTATGTTGTTATATCCTAAATCTAAGTAAGCAAGCTTGGAAGAAAGTTGGCCTATGGATGGAGGCAAAACACCAGACAGGTGATTATATGACATCTTTATCTCTTGCAGCTGGGGGCAATTTGTAAGAGCAGTGAGAAAGGCAAATGAGCTCTGACTGCCAGTAACAAGTTGATTATGGTTTAGGAAAATATTTTCAAGGAGAACCAACTTACCCAATCCTGTAGGCACCAATCCACTCAGGTTGTTGTCATTTAGATAAAGATTCTTGAGTTTGGAACAATTTCCAATGGAATGTGGTATTTCTCCACTAAGCCGATTTCCCCATAGAGACAACAATTGCAAATTGGTGAGCTTGGAACCAAGTTCCCATGGAATATGTCCACTTAGCTGATTCCAGTACAAAGCTAAATTCACAAGAGCAGTACAGTTCAAGAGGGAAGTTGGGATTGGTCCAGTGAGCTGGTTCTTATAAAGGCTGAGTGTCTGTAGCTGGGTGAGCCTGCCCAAATCATCAGGAATGGGGCCTGCGAGATTATTCGTTCCCAAGTGCAAGTCAATCAAGGCAAAGAGGTTTCCTATAGAGGAGGGGATGGTGCCTGACAACTGATTTGTAAAAATGTAGAGCGTCTGTAGCTGGGTGAGACTACCCAATTCAGCAGGAATGGATGGGGCCAGTGAAATAATTTGTTGCCAATTCCAAGTTAGTCAAGGCAGAGTAGTTTCCTATAGAGGAGGGGATGGTGCCTGATAACTGGTTTGTATGAAGGTAGAGCGTCTGTAGCTGGGTGAGCCTGCCCAATTCAGCAGGAATGGGGCCTGTGAGATTATTCGTTGCCAAATCCAAGACAATCAAGGCAGAGAGGTTTCCTATAGAGGAGGGGATGGTGCCTGACAACTGATTTTCAAAAAGGTAGAGTTTCTGTAGCTGGGTGAGACTACCCAATTCAGCAGGAATGGGGCCAGTGAAATAATTTGTTGTCAATTCCAAGTCAGTCAAGGCAGAGTAGTTTCCTATAAAGGAGGGGATGGTGCCTGATAACTGGTTTGTATGAAGGTAGAGCGTCTGTAGCTGGGTGAGCCTGCCCAATTCAGCAGGAATGGGGCCTGTCAGATTATTCCTTGACAACTCCAAGTCAATCAAGGCAGAGAGGTTTCCTATAGAGGAGGGTATGGCGCCTGACAACTGATCTTCAAAAAGGTAGAGTGTCTGTAGCTGGGTGAGACTACCCAATTCAGCAGGAATGGGGCCAGTGAAATAATTTATTGCCAATTCCAAGTCAATCAAGGCAGAGAGGTTTCCTATAGAGGAGGGGATGGTGCCTGACAACTGATTTTCAAAAAGGTAGAGTATCTGTAGCTGGGTGAGACTACCCAATCCAGCAGGAATGGGGCCAGTGAAATAATTTGTTGCCAATTCCAAGTCAGTCAAGGCAGAGTAGTTTCCTATAAAGGAGGGGATGGTGCCTGATAACTGGTTTGTATAAAGGTAGAGCGTCTGTAATTTAGTAAGCATTACTAATTCAGGTGGAATTTGACCCGTGAGATTAGTTTCCCACAACTGTAAGTCTGTCAATGCGGAGAGGTTTCCAAGAGAAGAGGGAATAGTACCTGTGATATAATTCGCTCCCAAGCGAAGGACCTCCAAGTGTGATAAGAGACTCAGCTCAGCTGGAATACTCCCCCGCAGTCGGTTATATAGGAGATCAAGTGACACAAGAGCCGACAGATTCCCAAGCAGAGGAGAGATGACGCCCTCCAAACCCATGCTTGATAAATTTAGGGCAACAACTCTGTGCATGTGAGGTGAGCAAGTAACGCCAGTCCAGTTACAAAAGGAGATATTGGGAGACCAATTCGTTAATGAGTTGTTGGGATCAAAAGTGATGCCAGCTTTGAACGCCAAGAGAGAATGTTGGTCAGAAGCATTTTTAGCATGAGCAGAGCAGAAGAGCAGCAGCAGCAGCATGGACAGCAAAACATTAAAATTTTCCATCTCTTCAAAAATTAAATACACGAGAGCAGATGGGATCCGAGTCGTAAGGTTGCTGGACTCATAAAGTAGTCGTAAAGTAATGTGAAATTTGAAATATACCCTGTAAAAAATAATTGGAATAAATAAATAGAAGATTTTTTTTTATATTTTTAATTTAGTATAGATATATAAAAAAAATATAGATTATTATATAAATAATATAAAAGATATTAAAAGTCAATTTTTTTTTGTATTTTCATAAAAAAATTTACAAATTATTATAAAAATAAATAAGTTTTTTTTTTTTTTCTCTCATTTAAATTAGTAATTTCAATAGTTAGTTAGTTAGTTATTTCAATAATTTAAATAAAAAAACTAGTGATAGACGAGCAAATGCGAGAGGTTACTATGTGTGATCCGAGTCAATAATAAAGTGGTGGGATATTTGAAATAAATGGAAAAAGAGGAGAAAAGTAGTGTTGAAGTAAACAACCACATTCCTTGAGTGACAGAGAGAAAAGACAATGGGAGAAGAGGATGGCAAGGAACAACCACATTCCTTCTCCAAGATTTCTTTAGCATGTTAGCATTTTACAGTTAGATTTTAATGCTTCATTTTATATACTATTTATTATGAGTTTATAATGATGTCTTAATAAATTTCTTTGCAATCCTTGAAATTCATGCTTCTAAGTTATTCATAGAACTATGGAATTCACAAGAATTGTTTTAAAGGTAAATACAAATTTCTTTGCAAGTTTTGAAATTTATAATTTTAAGTTCAATTGTTTTGTGTAAGACATGTAAAAGTTCATGACAAAAGGTAAACTAATTTTATAAAATAAACATAGATTTTTTTTTCCTCTTGAACTACTTATTTTATTATTTTAATAATAAGATTTAATTTGAAATATTAAATGAAAATATGCGATCAAGGTTCTTTACACATATTGAGTAACCAAAATTTTATGGCCCTATTTTTTATTCTAATTAATATATCTTCCATTTTTTCACAATGTTTGACTTTGTCTTCTAAAATTTTAAGTGATTTCTTGCCACCTTCAAGTACAGTCTACAATGCACCATCTACATTAAAATGTAATTAATAATATCATGAGTTGCATAAATAAATTTAAACTATGCAATTTTAGATACTAAAATCTGGTTTTAAATATTTGATAATGACAAACTTGACACACATTTATCACACATGACTTGAGCGCATAAATAAGGTCCTAATCCATAATTCTCTCACACTTACATGTTATCTTATGAGTTTGATTCTTTTGTTATGTTGTCACACACCTACAAGAACCTTACGTCTATTTCAAACTTGTTAAATATCCTGCACAAACATTTTCAAACCTTCAATTTAGTTTACTTATACACATGTCAGTTCCATCAGTTTCGGTCGGTATCGCTAGTCGATAATGACATGATTTGTTCATACTCAACAATCTCTTAGCAACGATTACTTTCAAAAGTCAAACCTTTCCTTAGGGTCAACCCATTTTACTAGTGTGTCAGTGGCATCATAAATTACCCAATAAGACTCATAAATAAACAAATCAAAGTCTCATTTAAAATAGACTTGGCACTTATCTAGTACACATATATACACTATTGCACATTGTGAAATCTGCCCTATTCTTTCCAAATTATGAATCTATCACTATGTACATTCATAAGCCAAGTCTAAAGCACACTAAAACAAAGTCAAAGTAATCATTTTCAAGTATCAAAGCCAAATTATTAGCCGCATACATATACTAAAGGAGAAAAATTACACAATCATACTAGTGGGAGAACTATGTGTGGCTTGATCTCCATCCTCAAAGTATCAAATACATAGGTAATGATCAATCATCAAATGGGATGATTGGGGTCAGTTCAGTGCATTACACTTCACCTTTTTTTGTAGGTTTCTAGTCCTCATAATCACACCTAAGGTTTCAAGATAAAGGAGATTGATTTTTGGATTTACATATATCATTAGGGTTTTAGATCACACATATAAAACATATCGAGATAGAACAAGGTGATCATATAGTCATATACCCTTTTTACCTTCAAGTCACCTTTAATTCAAATCTAGCCAATAGATCCAGAATGTGAACATGTAATCAAATCCAGCCATATTTAAGTTGCCCTAGATTTTATTTATCAAATTTATAACCTTTAAGTCAGATTTTTATTCAAATTTTGGATGCATCTTTATAGGGTGATGTTAGGGTGTCTCTAGCACAAATGACATCAGTAGGTGATGTTGGGGTGTCTTTGGAAGTGACATTAGGGTGTCTTTAGAGGTGATGTAAGGGTGTATTTAGAGGTGATATTAGGGGTCTCTATGAGGTGACGTTGCGGTGTCTTTGGAGGTGATGTTGGGATCCTTTATGAGGTGATGTTGGGGTGTATTTAATTACAAATTCAGTTTCATCACTAAGGGTTGATGTTGGGGTGTCCCTAAAGGTGACTTTATTGGCATCTTTAATGTGACTTTAATTCTAGCATAAGATATTAAACAAGATGCATCTCTGGATTGGTTGAACTACACAAAGACATAGACTTAAAGGGTTATATGAAAGTATATTTATAAAATAAACATTTTTCTTATTCTTTAAGTTTTTTTCATAAATATACTTTCAAGATGTTTGAGAGTGGTTTAGGACCTCTAAGAGTTATAACAAAATTATAGGTTTTTATGTTTCCTTCATATTTCAAGATTTTAGAGTTTTAGGATTTTAGGGTATCAATATTTTAGGGATTATAACGAATAATGACTAAAATGAGGTAATTGTGACTAATAATGACAAATCAAGGCCTCAATTAAAGCATAGCTAGAGAAATGAAGTCCTAAAATAAAGCATCTAATTCTAAATGGGGCTCAATTGGCCCCAATTACATATTATATTGAACCAATGTAATGAAATTACATAGATAAATAACACCAATAAAAATATCAATAACATATTGAAAATAATATATCACAATGATAAAAGCAAAATAAGTAAATACACATTTAAAGTTGACAACAAAGCATAATAAGTTTGATAAGTAAGACTGGGCCACTTCAAGGGGAAAATGTCCACAACCATGCAATAAAAACAAAATTCTTAATATGATCCCCAATTACTAACTACTACATCCTATATATACTTTGTTTAAGTTGTGCTTACTCCATAGGTCGATCCTACTAACAATATGAGAACATATAGAAGTGTGGCAAGATAAGGTAAAAGGTAATGTATGCCACAAGTCGACCAGGCATATCTCTAGATAAACTATAGGCTGAGGGTATAGCATGGCCCTCCCCTTCAAAAAAATGTTGCCCTCGACATTGAATTAATCTGGATGTTGCTATAAGAATGCTTCATCCTCTCATGTTTTACCCTTGTTAATCAAATTCTTCCACTTGATCAAATACTTCTTAATCTCTCTTGTCTATAGACTTTTATTGCATATCTTAAGGATCTCCTTGGGTTATAAAATGACTTTACCTTCCTCATATAGTTTTGGTAAATCAAACTGCACAAAAATTATCTATCCAATTACCTTCTTTAGGCAAGAAACATGAAATACTATATTTATGCAAGTAGAATGAGGTAGCAACAACTTGTATATGATAAAGCCAATTTCTTACAAGATTTGATAAGGGTCATAATAATTGGGAGAAATTTTGTATTCCTTTTTTTTGCTTTAGGGGCATTTTATTAAATGGTTTTAGGTGTATAAAGATCGAATCACCCACTATAAAATACCTCTTATTATGGTGTTGATTTGTTTGTTATTTTATTCGATTTTGTGTCATTGCCAAATTCTCTTTTAATCTAACTAGTACCTCTTATTGGTGTTGACTGTTTTATTCAACACCTGAAACCTTTTGGTAGTGCCCTCAAAGATGAGGTGATGGATGGGGGCTAGTATCCATATAGTACCACAAATGGAAACATTTTGGAAGATGATGCAGAAGTATCCAAGGGTTTGTGCAATCTTGCATCAACCAAAATAAGAATGGGGTGTGTTTGTTTAGGTTTTGGGTTATGTCCTTGTTTGTGTGACCTTGTCAATATTTTTTAATTATGTTTCTAAAGTATTCCTTTACCATGGAAAAAGTGTTGAGATCTTTATTTGGCTTTTGTCTATCTATGTTGATTGTTAAGTCATAGACATTGGTCATATTAGATATTCATTTGTGGTAATAATTAGATGATGAAATTTGGTGGCATCATATTACCTAAAAAATAAAATCTATGTTTCAAATTTTATCCAATTTGGAGTTACAGTGGTAATGTACCATCTATTTATATTAATTTGTGTCATGTGTCTAGTATACAACACTTGGTAAGATGTTTATATTGTTGTAGTGTGAATTGGATGATGAAATTTTGTTAGATAACATTACCTAAAACTTAAAATATGTATGCCAAATTTTAGATTATCTAGAATTACAACCATTACATAATGTTTAATTCTATCAAACTACATCTAAAACACTTGGCAAGATAGTTCTCTTGTTGTGGTAAGATTTGGATTTCCAAATTTGTAGATATGGTATTACCTAACATGTGCAACTTAAATAAAAAAAATTAGATCATTTATAGTTACAATAGTAATGTATCATCTATTTTTATTAGTTTGCATCATTTGTCTAGTTTGTGACACTTGGAAAGATGGTTCTTTACATACGATAAAAATTAGATTGACAAATTTAGTGAGATGATAGAAAATATAGCTATCATTTTTTTTCAAATTTTAGATCAATTAGATAAATAGTGGTAAATTTATGGTATTTTTGATAACTATCATTCAACCTAAAAATGTCACCTAAATACCTGAGAATCAACAATGTGGTTCTTTACCACAATAGCACTTAGGAAGCTAAGATTTTAGGAGGTCCTTGGTGTTTTACTATTATTCATACTTGCCAAATTTATCATTATAATAAGGAATAGAGGTAATATTTTTATAGTGATGTTAACTTGTCTATGCTTTCTGACACATGGAAGGAATTGTTACTAAAAATTTGGCATTTAATCATGAAAATTGAAATATACCAAACTATTGTATATTATGTTGTGGTTAGGAAAGTTTAAGAGATGCCCCATGAAGCTTTATATGTCAAGAGGATATGATATTTAGAGAAGGAAGTAATTTTTGAGAGAGGGATGATTTGTGAAGGAGTAGAATAGAGAGTTGTATCATTTTAGGAGGAACTATATGAGAATCTAGAACGCTTTCATGTAATGTAAAAAACTTGTAAAGGAATGTATGAAAGTGTGAGTGTGGGTTTGTTTCTATTTTAAGTGTGGATTTTTTTAATATGAATGCAATGAAGATGTGTTAAGTACATCAAGTATGAGTATGTGTTGAAAGTGTGTCCATGGATAAGTGTCCGGCCCAAGCAACATAGAGATAAGATAGTCCTTAAGTGGATCCCCTCTCTAGTGTTTGCATCATTTGGTATCATAGTAAGGTTTTTTAACTGAGGATTGAGTGGTGAATACTCCATATGAGTTAGTTACAGGCTATGAAAAAATTTATGTTGAGTGAGTTTCAAGTTGTGAAAAGGAAACTTGCATCACAGTGAGGATGAGTTTGTTGCAAGTGTGAGAGAAGTCCTACAAGTGTAGTGCAAGTTTGAGAGGCTCTATTTTGAGTATTTTGTAGGTTGTGAAAGAAAATCATGCTTTTTGAGCTCGGATATGCACACAAAAGAGGAAGAGCACTGTAGGTGGATAACTTAACAAAGATGTTGAAAGGATTCCAAGCAAGATTGGAAATGATTGAGACTGCACAAAGTGGAGATGTTACAATTGTGAATGAAAATTATGAAGAATAGATGATGATGGGGTTATTTTACCTACAATAAAGGTTATATGCCTTGGAGAAAGGATCATTTAGAAAATAAAATATACCAACAGAGACCATGGTGAAGGAAAGAGGTAAGTCTATGTGTGATATTGATTTTTTGTGTGGTAAAGAGAGCCTTGGTAATTTCATGAAATGGATAGTGGAGTTAGAAATTTATTTTTAAGAAGAGAATATAGAAGACCCATGAGGTTAAAATTTTCATGCAAGAAGTTATGTGGAGTCAAAATTATGTATTAGAAAGATATCCAGGCAAGGAGACAAAGAAAAGGATAGAATAAGGTGAGGGGATGGGAACATATGGTTTCCAAGTTGTTGGGTCATGTTGTGCACCCAATAATGCATGTAGAGTGGATGAATAAGATTTAAGTGTTGAGGCTTGAGAGATAAGATAATAAGAATAATATTGCCATGAACATTAATAAGATAAGAACTTTGTCATGTGTGCCACTCAAGTCTACTTTGAGAAGTAGAAAGGAGAAGGATGTGTATACGGAGAAGACATTTTTCTTGAAAGACAACAAGAGAGTGAGGTTTTCATGTGAGAATCTAAAGTCTATTTTTAAAAACAACAAGGAAAAAAATTATATAAGCCCAAATCATTTTTACATAACAACAAGGAGGAATAATTTTATAAGCAACACTTAGATGATGAAATACTCATGCAAGAGTATATGGATGTGATAGTAGTTGAAGTGGAAGAAGGAGACACATTATTTGATGATGGAAATGAGTTTATGGTACCTTATAAGTGGGAAAAATTAGAGTCATCCTTGGTGAATGAAGGTAATGCATTTATATTTTATATTTTGGAGGGTAGGGTTGAGGACAACCAAGGAAAGCTATATATTTCCATGAAGAAAACAATATAGGTGAATGAAGAAGGCAACCATGAGGAGTTTTAGGTTTACATGAAGTAAAAAATGGAGGTGGAAGAAGTACAAGATAATGCACATGAGGAGAGTATGGTTGCAAACCATCCATTTTAAGGAGAATAAAATATAAATAAGGACAAGGAGATAAAAACCATGATGGTTGTTGAAAATGGGCCTTTGGGAGTCCATCATGAAGGAGAAATATACGAGAATGTTGTGATCAATAGAGAAGATTAGGACAGAATCTCCTTGAGGTGTGATAAAGAGATGGAATAAGTGATTGTTGGAAAATTTCATCATGCATTTCAAACCAACAACCCATGGAAGTCAATTGCCATATTATAGAACCAATCACACAAAGGTATCTACCATGAGATATACCATGACCTTGGCTATACTTCACGACATCCTATGAAACTACACAGAAAAATAGAGACATATAAAAATTATGTGACTATTAGATTATAGCATTGTATTTTGAATTATTAATATGGATATATATGATCCTATCTAATCTTGTAATCTAAGTTATCTATATAAGAGTACTATGTTATGATTTATCTTATGTAACCACTTTGAGTAAATTAATGAGAAATATATCTAAAGTCTTGAATCTTTGTATGTGTCATGTGCATGAATTTTACTTATGTTTAAGGTTACTTACTTAATCAACATAACCAAATACTTTCTCTAGACATTAGCGAGTCTGAAACATCGAACTATGAATCCATAGCTTGACATTATTTTCATGTCAACATTTGGTGTCTGAGCCCAGGTTTCAGACAAGACTAATTAATGGAAAAAATTACCCATTGGAGTTTTGTAAACCATCAATAAGAGAAATAAATTATTGGTGGGATGTGAGAATAAAACAATTTATCCAATAATAAGTATCAAGTGGAAGATGGATTATATAAATTGGAGGATGACGAGTTTCGGGTATCATTTGTAGACTTATTATGGCCCTATATACTAAGGTTAGCCAAATAAATAGAAGGATCTAGAGTATGAATTAAAAAATTAATTAACTAAACAATAAATAAATTACAAAATTAAAAGAGATAGATGAATCATGGACACATGTAGTGAACTATTTGTTTGAGACGACATTGGACTCATTTATCATACCTTGGGTAATATCTGATTGGATAATTTTTGACACAAATAAATCATAATTCCTAGAGACACCACAAAGAAGATATATTAAGAAAGTTCCAACTTTAATATGCATATTATTAGTTGAAGGAAACTTAATAAAAAGTGGTAAATAGTTTGTATATGGGACAATAACCTAGGGGATGACAGAAGGCAAAAAGGGGGATCCCAAAAATAGGATCCAAAAAAAGATGACCATTGAAAGATAAGACATGATAACTAGGGGGAATAAATGGAAGAAATAGGAATAGAGGAAATTAACAAAATATTAGAACAAGGGTTAGTGGTAATAAAGAGATTAGAGAAAGTAGAAATTTAAGGAAAATAAGAAAGAAAGGAAGAAAGAGTATGGAATGAAATTAAAAAATAAATAAAAAATAAGTGTGAGTAAAAGGAAAAGAAAAATAAAAGTAAAGAAAAGTAAGAAAAATAAAGTAGAGAAAATAAAAGTAAAAATGAAAGAAGGGAAAATTCAGAAAAGAGAAATGGGAAAGATAGAAGAACAAATGAGATTAGAAGTAAAGAAGAAACAAGTGAAATAAAAAGTAGCAAAACAAAATATGGAAAGTGAATAAAGAATGAGACAAAGAGAGAAGGAAATCACAACATTGTGTGAGGATGTCTCAAACCAAATGGAAGGAATAGTAGAAGTAGGAAAAGAGAGAAACCAAAATCAAGGATCACACAAAATTTAAAATTAGTGTTAGTGATGCCTAAACTAACCATGGGGATAGTAGGAAGATGGGAATTAGATTAGAAATGGATGCAAGAATCACACATGAAACATGTAAAATTAATAAATTAAACAACCAAGTCACTCAAATCCATGATAAAATCACTAGAGGAAAGACGTAGAAGAGAATAGTTGGAAGTGGAAGGCCAAAGAAGATCTTTACCAAATATAAAAACATTAATTTTGACACAATAAGAAAAAAATAAAGATGAAAGTAAGGAAAAATAAGAAAAAGGAAAAAAATATAGAAGAAGAAGGGAGTAATTAAAAATAAAAAGAAGTATATTTATAAAAATCAATACAAAATATAAAAATACAAGTGATAAGATACAATGAATGGGAAATAAAACTAAAAGGAAATAGTATAATAGGCAAAATAGATGATGAAGAAAAAAATTAAAAAAGGAAAATTAGTTAAGGATAATGAGGAAGAAGATAAAAATAGTGAAGAAATTGAGATACCCAATGAGATGACTGCCTGGCCCTCCCCACTGCCGCGCCCACCCTCTCCCCCCCCCCCCCCCCCCCGCCAAATCTAAAAAATAATGTTTTAGGAGATGAACCCCTTGAACCAATTGTCATCCCCCATGCCACTTCAAAATATTGTGGTGTCTCGTGGAGACACCACTCATAGAAAATATAGATATAGGATAAGAATTTCACAATAGCTACACAAAACACAAAAGTTAAGATCTAATAACAAGAGATTTTGAAGAGGTACTAAGAGGAAGATAGTTTGATATTCAATTATAGAGAGATACAAAGGAAAAGCATAGGCAAACAACAATACCATACAAAATAATAAAATAAATGAAAGAACAAAAATAATAGGCTACTAATCCATAAACTAGTAACAATCAATCAACAAGTGGAAAACCAAATTCACATCAAAATAAAATGTCTCAAAAAACTAACTCACCAATTTTTTACAAGGATACGAAAGACATGGATGCCTATCTCTTTGCATTTGATGCATACTAGTGAATTCATAATGTAACAGATAATCAAGTGAAGTTATTTGAATTTGTGGGAACACTCAAAGATGAGACACTAAAATGGTTTATGAAAATTAACCCTACACATATCAAGTCATGGATAGACATACAATATGCATTTAAGAGTGACTTTTACTACCCTGATACCCCCACATAAAGGGTGAGTAAGATGAGAGAGCTTATTCAGGGAGACAAAGAATCAGTAAAAGAATTTGACAAACAATTCAAATAAGTAGTAAGGAAACTAATAGAGCCACTAAAAAACTAACAAAAAATAGAGGGGTTTATATCTAGGATATTACCACGTTTAAGAGTTACCATAGATGGTAAATAATTCAAAACATTCACTGAAGCACTGGAGATGGACACTATTAGCAAAGGTTCTTGGAAAACCCATCATAATACTAGGATAAAGGGAAAAAAGAGAATCATACCTAAACCTACTTGTGAGGCTAAGCCTAAGAAGCTATGTGATGTTGGATTGTGCATGGTGAGAACATATTGTACTATGTGAATCTGCAAACAAGGAAAGCAAAAGTAGATCATTTCTTACTAGATATGATATATCTAAAATAAGAATGTATAAATTTGGGTAAAGAGAGAGAAAGGAATGAATACACCTCATTGGGTATGCAAACCAATACAAAACCTATTATGTTGTTGGATTATGCTAAGTGATGCTAGATGTATACTAAACCAATAGTTATATCCATGAATGGATTTGAGTGGTCAATTCCATAAAAGTGGCTCAAAAATGCAAAGGTAGGCCCTTTTGGTCCATCATCACCTACTGACTGAATGTATATGATCATGCATGTGATAATCAATGTATGTACCATGTGTCCCATCCCTCTAAATAGGTGGCTCAAGAATATAAAGGCTAGCTAGTCCTTTGGATCCATCATTGCTCCATGATGTTAAATTAAATGAAAAAATACCGGTATAAATTAATGTCATATGATATGGATCATGTATCCCATGAATGTGTTGTTGACTTGGATAGCCGAATGTAAACTATAAACTAGGCCATTGTTGGCCACTTCAAAAGATTGAGATTGGACTTGTATAGAAGCCCCTCGATAAAATAGAGTCAAGGCTTAGAAAGGCACTCAAGAAGAAAACTTGTATGAAATTTTACTTGAAATTGATGCCAACTACTTGCATATGGAGTAAGGTACGTAACTGTTGAGAATGTGTAAGAAATGCAATAAACTTAAAAATAGAGAAGGCCCATGTGTCGCGCATATTGCCCCCAAAAAATGGTGTTTGGAACATAGATTATAAACTAAAAATTGTATCAATTGTCATGTCTAAACTAGAAATGGAAACCCTCATGGTTCACATAATGCCTCTTATATCTAGATTCTCTAAGCAAAAAAGTGTTGAACAATGCTGATTTTTGAACTAAATTGGATTGAAAAAAATATGATTGAACTCACCTCTCTACCTGATTCTAGAAAACTTGAATATTTTACTGTTTGGAAAACAATGCTGAAAATTGGACACTTTTGGGTCCAATGTTATAGTCCTAGTTTTGGCACTATTGTCCAGGGCCAAAACTGATAACTGATCTAGATTTTCCGTTGTCTGCCTAGTCTGCTCTACCTATGGTGATGTCTAGATTCTGGACTGTGTTCTAAAAACTACTTTTTCAACCATTAGGAGCTCTGATCTTTGTGATAAAACCCATATTTGTTACCCCCTTTTTTGAGGGTAGGAATGAAGACCCTACAATGACTACCCTCAGAAGAAGAAGCCCTATAAGTGTCTTAAGTTGTGAAAACATTTGACATAGTATTGATATAGAATATCTAAAGATATAGCAAAAGTTGTAGAGAGAGATTGTTAGATCCACATGGGTATACCTAGATAGATATAACAATGTAATAGCATGTACATGATACTAATTTGGAATTTGAAATGTTAGTTTGTTAGTTGTTAGTGGTATGGAGGGATGGAGCATGATGTACATCATGGCATCCAAAAATCAAGATAAATACATGATTGGAATCATGGCATTACACACAAAGATAAGCAATCAAGCAACAAGCATAAAAAGCAAGAATCAAGAAGCATGTAAGGGTGTCCAAGGGGAAAAATAAGCATGCAAGGCATACAAGTCATGTTCAAATTCCACATACATAATGAGAATAAGAAAATATTGGCACAAGGGCCATAAGCACACACAAAGGACATTGGAACATGTCCAAAGGAACACATATATAGATAGAAGCAAAGGACATTGTAAAATTTCCTAAAACACAAGCAGGAATCAAATACGAACTGGAAAAATGCAAACACATCTAGCTAATCAAAGTACTAGAATGTATACATGCATCTAACTATGGAAAGCAAGAAGAAAGAGTATACAAGATATGTAATACAATACTAATGTGTATGCTATGAAATACATAAGTGTGATATATGCCAATGAATGTTGATATAATATATGTATAAGTGAGTAAGGAATGTATTAAAACAAGATGTCTACAGTGTGTACTGTAGGAATGGCATAATCTAGATGGTGTAGTCATATAGAGTATGCCCCTAGTGGGTAGATGTATCGATATGTAGCTGGAATGTAGAAGTAAGATGCCCCCTTGATGGGTGGAGTGAACCATTCAAGGATATGGGTGCACTGCACACACTCAAATAAGTTCAAGTGAAGCATGGTAATATAGATAAATCGATAAACAATAGCATAAAACAACATAATGTAAGTCTATAATGGTGATTAGCAATGTAAAACATGAATGATGTATACAATTGAAAAGTTTTTTTGTTATGAAATATTATTTGAATGTTTTTGTATTTTTGCAATATTTGAGCTATTTACAAATTTTAAAAAAAAAACTATGTACAATCAAAGTAAGAAGGAATTTGCTTAAATATGAAATTTGCAAAGGTGCATGATATTCATTAGGTTCTTGAGTTTCTTTCCTTTTAGTGAAGCTAGATAATACTCTTTTGGACTAAGCTTTTCAGTAATGATGTATGGCCCAAGCCAATTGGGTTTGAATTTGCCTTTTGTCTCTTCTTTGGCATTAATATTACAAAGGTTTTCTTTTAAAACAAGATCATTGACATTGAATTTTATGGTATGGAATCGTATGTTGTAAGAACATTGTACACATTGTTGGTAGACTCTAAGATGTTCTGCTACTTGAATACATTTATGATCTAGTTGTTCTAGTTAGTGTAAACATTTTTTGTGATATTGATCATCAGTGATAATACCCCTGAGAGAGATATGAAGGCATGGAATTTCTAATTCCAATGATACAACTGCATCGGTGCCATAGATGATTAAAAAAGGAGTGGCTCCTATGTGTGTGCGAATTCTTGTGTGATAAGCCCATAGTGTAAAGACAAGTTGGTTGTGTCAATTGTCATAGTTTTGATTAGAATGTTATTGATGGTTTTTTTAGTAGCTTCTACTTGACCATTGCCTTGTGGATAGTAGGGGGTGGAGAATGTGTGTTTGATTTTATATTTTAGGTAGAATTTATTAACAGACTTGTTTTTAAAAGATGTGCCATTATCAGAAATGATTATTGTAGGTAATCCAAAGTATGAAATAATATGCATCATGAGAAAACTACAAATGTCTTTGCTTGTGGTAGTTTTGAGGGGAATAACTTCTACCCATTTGGTGAAATATTTTGTGGTTTTGATAATGAACTTATGTCCATCAACTGATTATGGGTTTATTTTACCAATAAGATCAAATCCCCATAACATAAATGGACAAGGGGAATCAATTGGTTGTAGTTGATGTGATGGTGCATGTTGTAGGTTACTATGTCATTGGCATTTTTCACAGAGTTTTGCATATTGTAAACATTCTTCTTCCATAGTAGGCCAGTAGTATCCTTGTCGAATTAACTTGTGTGACATGGCTTTTCTGATAAAAAGACCACCACATTCACTATCATGTATTTGTGTAAGAGAAACTTTAATTTATTTTCAAGTTAAGCATAGGAGTAAATTTCCATCAAAAGATCATTTAAAAATATCACCGCCAATGATTACATATCGAAGAGCTTGTTTTTGTAATTTATGATTTTTAGTTCGAGAAAAAGTTTATGGCATAGTAGATTTGTTTAAGTAGTTATAAATATTGGAGAACTATTTCAGAGTTGCAGAACTGCACATAGTGGCTAAAATAGAGAGTTTTATTAAATTGGCATTTCATATTGATGGTAACTATAGTCATTTAATTTTGAATATTGATTGATCATCATTGATGTCAACAGGGATCAAAGATGTAGCACTTGCCATGGCATTGACGTGGTGGTTATCTTTTCATAGTATGCTACCAATGGAGAAGTGATCAAATTGTGCCACTAAACATTATACCATATTTTTGTATGCCATGAGATGTTCTTTTGTTTGGTATATATTGTTGACTTGGTTGATGACTGGTTTGGAATCACCAAAGACTTGAATGTATTTGATTTGGATTGACTGGGTGGCAAAGAGACCTAATATGAGTGCTTCATACTCTACTGTATTATTTGCACAAGAAAAACTTAAGTGATATGCGATAGGTACTGTGTGACCAAAAGGGTCGATAAAAATGATGCATGTTATTACACTTGATGCACATCGAGAGCCATTGAAGAACATGGTCCAAGTGTCTAAATGAGTAGAATAGGTGGTAAAATCGTCTGGAAACGGGTCATTGATTAGAGTTGTGTCTTGTGGTTGTATGTTAAGACATTTTAGAAATAAAATGTTGTAGATATTTAGACTGGATCTGTTGTCGACTAATAGTCTTTTTACCCCTACATCATTGATTTTCAGTTGAATATATAGAGGTAAACATTGTTTTGTGATGTGTCATGGGGGAAAATCCTCTTTCTCAAATGAAATACGCTCTTTTATCCATTGCATTGTATTGAGGATGGAAGCGACATAAGTTGGTTCTATAAAAACATGAATTCTAGTGTTACAAAGGGCTATATACAACACATATTTATAGACATCTAAACATTGAAGGAGCTTAATAACTAAGACTGTATCTAGGAGGACACCATTTTGAGTGACAAATCTATGGCCATGGGTGTAACCAATCTGCCTATACTTGTAAACTTGGGTGATAGCATGGATCACGTGATCTACTATAGGCATAGAGCTAGTAGTAGGTGTGGGATGTGTACTAGATATACCAAGTGTGTAGGAAGGAAGGAGAGATGTAAACCCTAGTGTTTGCTTATGTATAGTGGTGAGAGGAAAGGACTCAAGAGTGACCAATGAATTGCATGTGGCTATGTAGAGATCATAAAGATGAAATGCTATGCATGAGATTAGATCTATGAATGGTATAACATTATATGTAGAAAGCTCTTTCCATATGAGAGAGATAAAGTAGTATATAGAAAATATAGATTGATATAAAAAATCAAAAAAGAGTGTGACATGTGTTATGATATCTCTAATGTACTTAGCATAATAAATGTGACACTTGGAAAATAGAAAGCCAAAGAGAGCAAGTGTGCATTGATGTAGGAGTGAATAAATAAATTTGGTATTTATTATAACATTTTGAATGAGATTAGTATGATAATATTGTAAAAATTTCCATGTGAGAAAGAGAGACCAAAGGTTAGAGAACATGATTTTTTGCATAAAGGCATATAATTTTTTTGATATGCAACGTGACATTTCGAATGCATTTAGCAAGATAAGTTTGAACAATTTTCCATATGAGTGAAAGAGAATACGTAAAAAGAATTTGGAATCTTGTGCATGTTTAGTAGTGAATTGTGTGATATAATTCCTCATTGTGAAAATTAAGTATAAAATGCAAAGAATGAAACTTTGTACTAACATATGATAGACTTCATCATTCATGTACATTATACGACCAATAATGGCCTCTTTATTATTTGCAAGAAATGTAATAAACATGTGTAAATAAGTGAGCATCATTTTTGAAATTTGGCTATGGGTGTAAGGTGATACTCAAGAAGCAATGTAGGAACTAGTATATGCATCTAGGGATTTTTCAGAAATATTATTTGCAAAATACTATGAACTTTTGAATTTGAAATTGATTTTCTGAGCTAAGTATGTAAGATAAAATTCAAAAAATTATGGGAAAGTATTTGATTTAATGGGACCTAGTAGATGCAACTAGGGTTGTGAGACAAATAAATTTAATGATATTACTATGAATTTTTAAAATTTGAAGTGATTTTCTGATTTTAATATTCAATCAAAATTTTAAAAAAATAAGTGGAATATTACTAGAAAGTTATTGGGAATTAGTTGATGCAACTAGGGTTTTGGATGAATTTTTTTCAAAATTAATGTAATAATTTGAAAATTTTGCTATGAATTTTTAGAATTTAACTTGAAATTTTTTGAAAATATTTCTAAAATTAGCGATGTATTTTTCCTAGTGTTTTGAAAGTGTTTGTATGCAAATAAGACCTAGTATGTGGAAACTAGGATTTAAGTGAATTTATCAAAAATTTCCACTTAATTTATAGTTTTTTTAATTTTTAAATTTAGGAAAAATCAAGAAAATATTGCAAAAAAATAGAAATAATTAGCTCTAGTGTTTTTGTGAAAAAATTCAAAGTAAGTTAGGTTCACCAAATGTTTTACTGAATTTGGCAAACTAAATGGATAATTTCTTAAATTGTAAAGAGGTCTAGATTAAGGGGAAAATTAGTAAATAAGATGTGCCCTAATTAACTATTGATTTATTGAATCTAGAAGTACTTAATTTCTAAAAATAGCAAACAAGGGGAAAGAAAGTAAAACTTAGCTGATTTTGGACTGAGATGGAGGAAACAGAGAATAAAAATTGCTAAGCTAATTGGGTAGCCTATCAGAAATAGGACTCAAAAGTCTATTTTTTACCTAGATAGAAGTGCCAAAAATGGGACACATGGGGGTTTTGTGTTGTAGTACTGATCTTAGCCCTGTAGTCCTGAGGGTCTGAGCTTTTTGGGTTTTATTTGTTTGCTCTGAGAGACCTTGTGCCTGAAATATCAAGATCTGGTTGTTTACGAAGCTCAATGTAGAATTGATTTTATCTTCAAAATTCTTAGTTCTTCTTCATGTTTGATAGGTGATCTCGAATCCAACTGAAAAAATGGGTTAGTGTGTAATATGCACTAAAAGTGTGATCATTCCCCATGTGTGGGCATGTTGCCTACATACCAATACTCTGAAGAGGAATCAAGGCCAATGTAGTTCTCCCAATTTGAATGTGTGTGGTGTAATCCTATGTATGAAATGTAAGTGTATGCAAAATTTGACAAGCTTGAGATGACTTGTGACTAGTGCAAAAGCTTAGATAGGCTGGAAATAACAATGGTTGGTTATATGTAGAGAATAAGAAGGTTTATTTTAGTTTGCTTCAATATATTTCTAGCTTATGTCTTTGAATGATTGCCAACCCTTCTAAATGACCTTTGAATGGGATTTTATAGGGAAACTAATGATCTTGGGTTACATGAACTTGCATTAGGCTGATAAGGGAAAAGATAAGGATTCAAAAAAATCTGACCATTTGAACCTATTTTGCAATTGGACAATAGTGTTAAAAAGTGGACACCCTAAGCCCCAGTGCTATAGTCTTAGTTTTAGCGCTATTGTTTAGGAGGAAACGGACTTGGGTGATAGGTCTATGCTTAAGAGAGGAGTCTGGGATAGCACGAGCTAAATCTAGAAGGTTGTGTATGATCGAGAAATAATGAAAACATGCCGAAGTGATTTGTGCAAGTGAATCGGAGATACCTATGGTTAGGGTGTCACAATTCATGTTCAAGTTGTACAATTTTGCATTTTATATGACTACATAAAACAATAGTCATTAAAAAGGTTAGTGGAGGCAAGATATTCATAGAGGCTATGATTGCAACCTATTTTGACGTTGGAATAGGTTTCTTTAGAAATCATGGAAGTATCACTAACATCCTCATATTGATCTCTAAGCTATTTATATCCAATGCCATGATATTATTTATTTGTACATGGTTGTATGGGTTCCCTTATTCCTTTTTTATGAGGTCATATCCATTTTATTGTGTAATTCATGATTTGACACATTCTGTTTGCTATAGGATAGTCTTTGATTTGGAAAAAAGAGGCTAAAATGGCATCATACAACCAAGAGTCATTGGAGCTCTCAATCATTTCATTAGCAAAGAAGCCTACTTTGACAAAAGTGGTTTTTCCAAACTGATAGGATGGTTGTTCCTTATTTTTACTCATGGTAGCCCTACCACAAATTTTAAAAGATATGGGCAATTTACCCACATAGAAGGCATATTGAATTTCATACTCTCCCAAGCCCTTGTCAATGACCTTGAAATGGGATTTTGAAGGTGGAGTTTTGGATGTGGATGGGAGTTCATCTAGGTGTGTGTAAGAAGAATATTTTAGATATTTTGGGGGTGTGTCTATGTCCACTTCAAAAGCATCTTCAATGATAGGATAGTAGTTCATTTTTTGGTGTAACTGACAACACACACAAAATCACAAACTAACATTCGTCAAGTAGGACTATAACTGAAATAGTCACCCACATATATACATCAAAGACACATTGTAAGTAGTCTTGGGGAATTCTATTTTCTTGGCACCACTATGTGATTATGATAGAAATGTTCCTAATATAGGTTTACACAAGATTCACTTGGGAAGACCTCATTATACCTTTTGTTATATGAGGCCCATATCCTTGAGACAAGGTTGTTGTTGAAGGCCTCGATATTGGTAGATAACCACCCCATTTCACATAAATTGGGTAAAACTAAAAAATTTCTTAGCCAATGACTATAACAAATCCTTAGAATTTGTATAGCCTATAAAAACATGGGTTTTGGATAATTCTTGGTGATTAATTCTAAGTCATTATACCCCTAATAAAAATAAAATAAAAATAATAGTTGTTTATGATTTCCAAGGTTACATTTGGAGGCAAGGAAAGAGCATATGTAGACTAGGCTTTGGGAGGGGAGGAATACAAGCATATGAGTCATTTTTTATTCTCACTATCACCTTTTAGTACAAGACAATAGCATATGCAAACTTAGTTACACACACAAAGAGCAGAAAATAAATACAAAAGCAATAAATTAACTTTAAGATTAAAAGATTATGTTTTAAGATTTTTAGTTTCCAGTCTTTGATAATCAAGGTTGTAAAATAGATGTTAGTAGTTTTATTTTATCCTTTTTAAAGTCATCCCTACAAGTCAGAAATACAAAAAGACAAACCTTGAAACACAATACATAAACATTGTTTGTTGGAGTAGAAACACCATTTGTTAGTATGAAAATGCTAAAGTTTAGAAAAATCAAACAACAAAAATGTTAAAAATCAGAATAGAAACATTGTTTCTCAGTATGAAAATATCATTTATTAGAAAACAAACTCCTTTTAACAGAAATTAAAGTAGAAAATAGAAACACTACTACCTCACATGGAAATGTCAAAGATCAAGGTAGAAACGTCAATGTTTAGAGACACCTGCACATAGACAGAAATGCTAAAGAGTGATACGAAAATGTTGTTTCCTAGGAAGTAAATGTTGAAACTTAGTACAGAAACATCAATTGTCAAAAGATGACAAAAGAGATGAAAAACCAAAAAATAATTAGAATTTAAAGATAAACAACTAGCAACCTAGATCCAAATTATTCTAAAACCAATGAAACAACAGAATCAATTAGCAATCTTCTTCAAAACAAGTAAAAAACCATTAAAAAATAAAATGAGTCCCACTAGATGTGCCAAATGTATGTGTGCTATGATATAAATCCTATGATAGAAACCAAATAACAAGTGCCTAATTCATACTTTAAATATAACAACACCTCCAATTGAGTAAATAAAAGAGAGTAAAACACATATACCTTCACCTACCAATGAAAATCCTCTTTCATTGACGTAGTTGTGCTCATGATTAATTTATTTATGGTTGGTCAAAACTTGTATAAGATCCTAATAATGTTTCGATAGAGTATGCTTGATTATGTTAGAGGTTTGTCAATGATGTCTCCAAGGTCACCAAGGATGTTGATGAGGTTTCACGTGTTTAAAATGACAATGACAAAGTGTGCTTCAATGTTCTTGCATAGTTATTCTTTGTTTGACTTGGATCGGCAATTGATGGATGATATTGATGATATGGACATGTTTCATAGACTCTATGGGGCATTATGATTTCATGAAGTGCTTTTAGAATTGAAATTAACTCATTAGAGCAGTCATATGAGTGTCTAGGTTCAAGTAGTCATCTTGACAGATAAGGCTGAGTAAGCAATTTGATGACATCATATTACACACGTGTGAAAGTTTCAATATAATTTTGATACATGGATGGATTCCCCTATGAAATGTGATCATGTGGTTCAAATTTCAGGTCATGAGGTTGTTCGTAGAAAAAGTTATTAAGGTGTGAATTTGGACTTCCAAGCAGATTGCATTGGTTCCCATAATGTTAAAAAATATGCCTTTCAGTGGTTTAATTTAGGAAAAAAACCTTCAAATTGCTCAAGCATGCAATGGGCACTACACTTGTTTTAGATATGTTCAACTTCTCTAAATCATTTATCATTGAAATTGATGCCTCTAGAAGTGGCATTGGAGCCATTCTAATGTAGGATAGTTGGCCTCTCACATTCACCACTAAGGGACTTACATGGAAAAAGTTTGCTCATTCCACATATGAGAAAGAGATGCTAGTTATTGTTGACCAATTTTACCAACAGGCAAAATCTCGGCCAACTTCTCACCTGTTGTTTAAGGCCAATTCATTTCGGGTTCAGCAGGTTCAATGAATTCAGTTCATAGTCGGGTTCGATTGGTTCAAAGGCAGAAGTTCAACGGTCTTGGTTCATTGGCTTCGGTTCAAAGGCTCATCGGTGTGCTTGGTTGAACCATTGAACCATTGAACCATTTTGGTTTAACGGGTTTGGTTCAAAGAGGCTGCACTTCAAAGGAAAGACCCGATGACTTTTGTCAAGGATGGTGACGTTCCAAAGGCCGTCAAAATTTAATGAAGTAAAATAGTCAATTGCCTTCAAACAAAAAGTGTGAACCATGGAAAAGAAGGAGCCAGAATGCAGCGATCCGTTTAAGTGTTCGCCCCTGGAGGCTGACAAGCCAGAAGAGACAAAACTGAGAAAAGACAAATGACAAAGTGACAAAGCAAGGAGGAATGACATGGCACAGAAGTGACAAGGTAGCCCAAGTGGCAAAGTGCAGGTGATTTATTGCCTGTTAATTCCAAATGGCACAAAAAACATACAGCAGGGCCCGTGCATTTAAAAAAGGGGACAAATTTTTATCTATTGGCAGAAAAGAGGCATGACCCATGCTTCTACATTAAAGCTCGAATGCCAAAGTCAAATTTGGCGATTATACAGCATGCTTCCAGCAAGCTTCTTCTAGGACGATGACAACACAATAGTGTTTCCTCTTTCCAATGGGACGTGACAGGCCAACTTGTCAAAAAAGTGCCAAGTTTATTTCTCCTTTCTTCTATATATTGTAACTTCTAATTTTTGAGAAAAGGGAGATTTCCACATTTGTAAAGAGCGTAGCTGTGCAAAATTTCACCTGGATCAATACAAATGCAGTTTTTACCTCTATTTGGATAGATATTGCCGAGTGTGCCTCGAGTGTTTTATCTATGACCAGTCATTGCTTTTTGATGCTCTCATAGGTTCAACACTAGCAGACCTGTTATCTACAAGGCACCATTTCTGCCACTGAAAGGAGAAGAGTAGACATTTTAGAAGATCATAATAGAAGGAGTCATTTACAGTGTGCATTTTACAACACCTCAGTGATTGTTTTTTGTCTCCTATGTCTTCATGTAAGCCTCCCTGCTAGTCTTTTACAACCTGGTCCCTTTTGCCAAATGTGTAGAGTATGTTTGTATTTGTCTGGTTCTGAGAGTGGATGTGTGAAGGTCGACCCTTGTTTTTTGGTGCATCACCTCTTTTAGAGTAGGCTTGTTTTTCCTGCATTCTCTTTCTCCCTTTTCATCCCCACCCTTTATTTTATATATATATATATATATATATATATATATGTATGTATGTATGTTATCACTTGCTGGAAAAAACACGATGCATTGAAGGGAGCTAGCCCTTATCTAGAGACTCTCTCCTCCAGTTTTGTCGGTCCCACAAGCGAGAGGAGAGTTTCCATGTTGCGGGGAGAAGGCAGGAGCTAGGCCTCCTTGCCCCGGGTGCAATCTCCAGTGTCAACAGTTATGGCACACCCGATGGGACCAACTGGGACAGGTTTTGTCCAAAGAGTTGAAGAATTTTTGGTGTGTTCTTCAACTGACCAGCCTTTGGAGGCTTTTGCATCAACACCAATGGTGACTCTGAGTTGAATCTGCTGGTTAAGCAGCCTGGTGCCATCATAAATCACTTTTTGTATGTATAATCACTCTACACAAAATCATGGACCTTGTTTTCCTTCCTATAATTTTGATCAGGCTCAGCCTTTTTATTGCATCCCCTCAAGCAACCTTCCTAGTCACGTTTCAACCAGAAGGGAAACTTACAATCCAGAGTTCTTTCGCCCTGATGGTACATTCATGACTTGGGAGGAAATAGTAGAATCATGGGGCAGGAACGAGGAGAAGCAAGGTTTTTTTCAAAACCTTGAAGAAGCTGAAGTTGCTCCTGCTCGTGATGATGGTGACCTCCAGGAAAGGCTCTTCCAAGAGGATATAGCCAGGAGAATTGTAGAGTTGGAATCCAGAGATAGATTCTTCAGCCAGTGTGTGATGGACGGTTTAGACCCAACAGCACATTCCATGTCTAAACACACCCCATCTACACACCTCCAAGAGAAATATCAGGCCACACCTGATATAGATGAAGTGCTGACCAAGTGGAAGGAGGAGAATCATTCTATTCTAGCTCAAGGACTGCCTCCTCTTCCAAACGGTTTTCCTACTTCACCCCTTCTCAAGGAGGAACTTGTTCTGTAGAGGTGAGTGAGGAGCAAAAGATCCAATCTACAGTTCTCCAGGGAGACTTCATGAGTATGGATGAGGAGGAGATCACTTTAAGTAACATAGAGGAGCATGGACAATCTCTTGTTCATGCTTTGAATGATCTGCTTGAAGTCATGGAGATAGGTTGTGTTGTTCCTCAAGAAGGCCAAGAAGGAGTAGAGGATGAGTCTGACAGAGCCTGCAATGAAGTAGAAGGAAATGGGTCAGACCATGACACACTGAAAAGGAATGTACATGTCAAAGGGCTAATGGTGATAAGCCAGCAGCCATTGATTTCTTGGTGAAGAGCACCAATTTAAAGGACCAGCATTCAACAAGCTTCCAGGAACAAACAGAGTATGTATACGTTGGAAGCATGTTCAATTTTGATCCACTCGAATTCCAGCCAATGCAGGTGATCGACAAGAAGAGCAAGTCACCAACTCTCTTCTTCATTCAGCTACTTGCCTAGCACCATAAGTCTTCTTGCTAGGAAGGGGACTTAAGAAATTTTCCTTTCGATCCAAGAGGGAGACAGTTATTCCTGGTTAGGTGTATATAGTAGTTTGCTTTCAGTTGTTTTTTCCTATTTTCCCTAAGTGCAGTTGCACAGGTAGAATTTTTTAGCCTTATGTGTTTCCCTTTGCGTGTGGAGTAAAAAGCTTCGTGTTTGATTCTTGAATCTTTCAGGCTGTTGTTAATTCTTTCATGGCTGCACCTGACTTTGCACCCAATGGATTTTAAGGCAACTGGTTCTAAGCATAGCAGGCATGCTTCCCCTGTGAGTTGCCAATCTGTTGACCAATTTTGCCCACAGGAAAAATCTCGGCCAACTTCTCACCTGCTGTTTAAGGCCAATTCATTTTGCGTTCAGTAGGTTCAATGAATTTAGTTCATAGCCGGGTTTGATTGGTTCAAAGGCAAAAGTTCAATGGTCTTGGTTCATCGGCTTCGGTTCAAAGGCTCATCGGCGTGCTTGGTTGAACCATTAAACTGTTGAACCATTTTGGTTCAACGGGTTCGGTTCAAAGAGGCCGCACTTCAAAGGAAAGACTCGATGACTTTTGTCAAGGATGGTGACGTTTCAAAGGCCGTCAAAATTTAATGAAGTAAAATAGCCATTTGCCTTCAAACAAAAATCATGAACCATGGAAAAGAAGGAGCCAAAATGTAGCGATCCGTTTAAGTGTTCGCCCCTGGAGGTTGATAAGCTAGAAGAGACAAAACTGAGAAAAGACAAACGACAAAGTGACAAAGCAAGGAGGAATGACATGGCGCAAAAGTGACAAGGTAGCCCAAGTGGCAAAGTGCAGGTGATTTATTGCATGTTAATTCCAAATGGTGCAAACAACATACAGCAAGGCCTGTGCATTTAAAAAAGGGGACAAATTTTTATCTGTTGGCAAAAAAGAGGCGCGACCCATGCTTCTACATTAAAGCTCAAATTCCAAAGTCAAATTTGGTGATTATATAGCATGGTTCTAGTAGGCTTCTTCTAGGATGATGACAACACAATAGTGTTTCCTCTTTCCAATGGGATGCGACAGGCCAACTTGTCAAAAAAGCACCAAGTTTCTTTCTCCTTTCTTCTATATATTGTAACTTCTCATTTTTGAGAAAAGGGAGATCTTTCACATTTGTAAAGAGTGCAACTGTGCAAAATTTCACCTGGATCAATACAAATGCAGTTTTTACCTCTATTTGGATAGATATTGTTGAGTGTGCCTCGAGTGTTTTGTCTGTGTCCAGTCATTACTTTTTGATGCTCTCACAGGTTTAACACCAGCAGACCTGTTATCTACAAGGTGCCATTTCTGCCACTGAAAGGAGAAGAGCGAACATTTTAGAAGATCAAAATAGAAGGAGTCACTTACAGTGTGCATTTTACAGCACCTCAGTGATTGTTTTTTGTCTCCTGTGTCTTCATGTAAGCCTCCCTGCCAGTCTTTTGCAGCCTGGTCCCTTTTGCTAAATGTGTAGAGTATGTCTGTATTTGTCTGGTTCTGAGAGTGGATGTGTGAAGGTTGACCCTTGTTTTTTGGTGCATCACCTCTTTTAGAGTAGGCTTGTTTTTCCTGCATTCTCTTTCACCCTTTTCATCCCCCCCTTTATTATATATCTATATATATATATATGTATGTTAACACTTGCTGGAAAAAACATGATGCATCGAAGGGAGCTAGCCCTTATCTAGAGACTCTCTCCTCCATCTTTGCCAGTCCCATAGGCCAGAGGAGAGTTTCCATGTTGCAGGGAGAAGGCAGGAGCTAGGCCTCCTTGCCCCAGGTGCAATCTCCAGCGTCAACAGTTATACTTCATGCCATCAACAAGAGGTGCCCATAACTAGTCAAGATGCACTTCTACATCAAAAATAATCACCATAGCCTCAAGTACTTCTTAGAGCAAAGAGTCTCTTCACCTGAGCAATAAAAATGGGTAACCAAATTAATGGGCTATGACGATGAGATTACCTAAAACAAGGGTAAAGACAATGTTGTCACAAATGCATTGTCTTACAAGTATGAATAACATACAACCTTGTGTTGTGTGTGTTATCCTTTCCCATACCAGATTGGGTGCATCAATCATAATATGAATGGTCCCATGACACCCAAATTTAGCAACTCATTCAATAAGTGACCACTAACCTTTCCTCTCGACAAAATTACTCTTCGGATGCTCCCTATATAAGACACAAAGCATATTTGGTACTAGCACCCCAATAAACACTGAGATAAATAATTCTATTCAAACTACATATCTCTCCATCAGCAAG
Organism: Torreya grandis; assembly: GCA_037957365.1. Taxonomy (NCBI): domain Eukaryota; kingdom Viridiplantae; phylum Streptophyta; class Pinopsida; order Cupressales; family Taxaceae; genus Torreya; species Torreya grandis. The sequence goes on from JARHVA010002496.1 coordinate 1,829,652, forward strand.
CCACTTAAGGTTTTTTGAAAACCTGCGAAAGGATCGCTAAATTTTTTTCTAGGAAGGCACTAAACATGACATCAAACATTTGTGGTAGAATGTGAAATGTGCCAATGCAGCAAAGAGGAAATTGTCACCACCCCAGGAATGGTCCAACCCTTGCCTATCCCTACTAGGGTATGGTCAAATATTTCCATAAAATTTGTTGAGGGATGACCCAAGTCAAGTAGGAAACCAATAATTCTCATGGTGGTGGATTGGCTCTCCAAGTATGCCCATTTTTTCACCCTCAACCATCCTTTTATTGCCTCCATTGCTACTCAAACCTTTCAAGATTAGATCTACCACCTCCATGGGATACCTGCCTCAATTGTGTGTGACCATGATTCCAATTTTACTAGTCATTTATGGAAGGAATCTTTCCATGTCTATGGTACCCAACTTATAATGAGTTTTGCCTACCATCTACAAACTAAACCATGCCAAATATAAATTCTCAACAAATGCTTGGAGACCTCTCAACATTGTTTAGCCTCAAATCAATACACTCACTGGGTCAAATGGTTACCACTTGTTGAATGGTGGTACAACACTACATACCACATTGCCACCAAGATGACCCCATATAAGGTCATTTATGGTTAGCCACCACCTTCTCTTCAAACATACTTTATATGTAGCTCCAATGTACATGGAGTTGATGTCACACTCCACACGTGCAATTATCCGTCAAACTCTCAAAGATAACCTCCATCTAGCATAGAACCACTAAATCAACAAGTCGATCAACACCACTTAGAATCTAATTTTGATGTTGGTGACATGGTTTTTTCCAGCTCCAACCTTATAACCAATCCTCTTTTGACATTGAAGGGTCATCAAAAACTTCCACCAAAGTTTTATGGTCTTTATAAAGTGTTTTCCAAGATTGGTCCCGTAGCATATAAATTAAAGTTTCCCTCCTCCTCCAAAATCCATCCAGTTTTATATGTATCATGTTTGAAGAAGGTTATTAATTTACATGTTGTATGAAGGAACACAACACCTCATTTTTTATCGTCACTTGCATTAAAAATATTATATTAATGTTGCTTAATGTTTTGTATGTAAAAAGTGAGACACGGTCAACAGTCATAAATTTTAAATGGAATACACTTACCATTTTACATTCTTTCACTTGACAAAATCTCACTTTACTAAAAACATAAAATTACACCCTTTGTGACGTAAATTTTATCTTTGTAGCAACTCCTAATATTATCTTATTGAAAATATTAAGCTAGCACTTAAAGAATTAGCATATACCTAAAAAGTATGCTTACCCATCGATGTAAAAAGAAATCATTGGATCGTCTAATATTCACCATTCTGCAAATATTTCTTTGGTGACATATCAATCTCACCAAGTCAAGTCAAGTCAAGTCAAGTGGCGTGAATAAATGGGCAATGGCAAGAAACGAAAGAAATATTGCCTTCACACGACTTGACAAATTGTAGGCAGAAATGTTTATCAATTCTGCCCTCACACGGCTTGACCATCTCACCAGGTCAAGTCAAGTGACGTGAAGAAACAAGAGAAATACTGCAGTCTAACTGAAGTGAAGTGCACGAAATGAATATTGTATAGTTGATGTGAAGCAGAAGCTCTTTTTTATTTTGTTTGGTCTTATGGGCCATGTTTTTCATGGAATTTTCCATGGGAATCTTTTATTTTTAATAATGCAAGATGTCGCCATATGATGCAGAAAATGAATGAAAGCTCACGTCTGATTTACTTATGGTCCATGGCATGAAAGTTGTTCCCATGTCTTATCACCGTCTAATGTTTATCTAATTATATGTATTCTCTCTTCCAAGCATTTAAGCCATGAAAAAAATTGCAGGCTTTGGGTTTGACTGCTTTTTCTAACACACATTTATTGTGAAACACAAGCATGACCCTATAGATATACACTGATATATACACGTGGTCTAGAATAGACCTGGTGGAGGCAAAATAATGGTGAGGATCGAGCTAATGACATATATACATCCAATGAATGAATGGTACTATCAAAACATATCATTATATTTACTATTAATAAAAAATAATAAAAATATAAAATAGTTATAATAATAAAGCCATTTGTTATTATGAATATTTCAAATTCTTTATCGATGAGAAAATATGTCTCAAAAAAAAAACTATTAATCACACATGACAATCTAGAGATCACAAGGTTACATAAAAAATACAAATCTTCAGTTACATTCTGCAACCCCAAAAGGAGGTGGAGGTGGATAATCTTTGGGAGGTTGGGCACTCCATATGAAATGTTCAACGAAAGGAGCATTGGGCACCACCCAATCATCTTAACTAGTTTCAGGGGCGTAAAGGAACACCGATGCCCCAAAAAGAAAGAGGCAAAACAAAGATACCAATTCAACCACCCTTGCACACGGGAGCTTCATCATGGGGGTCATACATTGACAAATATTTGTAATATTGGTCACAATAAATGGGATAATCGAGTTTTTACAACCTTATGGGTGTATCAAACCACATACAAAATATTGAACAAGAGCACACATTTTAATCTTGACTTTGGCACTGAAGCAGTTCCACTAGTGGAGTTCTTTATTCCCTCTTTATATATTGTGCTGATCTAGACAACACTTCAGGGAATGATCCGGGTGACAATTCGGGCAACGATCCTACCCCAATTGGTGGCAGAACTTTTGGGAGCCATAACTTTTGCACCATAGCTCCATTTGACTCCCCATTTGAACCGTTGGAAAGCTAAGAATGAGGGGAACGCCATGAGATGGAACCAAGATTTTCTTGGTGGGTTTTGACCCCCTAAAACCAAATGAAAGTACCCCAAATTTTAATTTTAGTAGTGCAGTCTAAAAATAGTAAGTTTCTAAAAATAGTAATTTTTTGAATTTTGTATTATTGTAATTCATGGAAGTCAAACCATTTCATCTCCCTTGAGATTGGTGACCTTCCACATCCTCCTCCTACCTTCAAAAATAAGTATAAATAGATATGTATCCCGAAAAGGAAGACACACATCTCTTTCCAGAGATAGGCATATGTTGTATCTGCAATTTTGAGCAATAAAACATCTCTTCTCAGAGATAGCATTATTATTTGTGTGTTCTTGAAATATTCCTCTACCAAAACTTTCAAGTTTTGGATCATGTGCACATTAGAAGATTAGATGACGAAGAATCTCTAAAAGTGCGCTAAGAAGTTTCATTACAGCTACATGAAACACACTTTCTTGAACATTGGAGACAAGGATTTGAAAAGTGGAAGTAATTCATGAAGAGGAAGAGTATGAGGGTGCACGAGAACATCTTATTTTTATCTTGAAAGAAGTTTCTAGTGAATACATTGCACAAGAAGAAATCCTGGCACAGTGAGTAGAAGAGACATACATCGGGAAGAAACCAATGATGGTGTGCATGAGTACGAAGAAGGCTACAACACCACATCCACCCCCTATTTTAATTGAAGAGATGCAATACCCCAAGTCAGTTGTGCACACTGATAATTAGGAGTCTATGGTTTTCCCTTATCAAGTGTTTGACTACAATCACTATTAACCTAAAAATGAGGGAGACTTGCAATGTGACTATAAGGTTGAACACTAGAACATTAAGAATGAGGTCACTTATGAACTCACGGTATTCAATATGCTAACTGATGCTACAGTGTTCTAGCTTTACCATTTGCCTTATTTTGGGAAGCCCATGGAAGCAGTGATATTTTTGGTCTCACTTATCCATGAAGACTATTTTTACTTTGCAGGGTGCAGGATGTGAATCACTGCCCAACAGATCAGCAAGGTAATAGGGTTACAATGTTTGGGCATTAACTTTAATGTGGATCTGGAGGACCAAGAGGCAAATGAAAAGATGGTGGTGGCATTAAAATACAAAAAAGAGGGCCATGCCATGTACATTTCTAGCCTTCAAGATCTCACCATTTGGGTAGTTGTGCGTTTGGCATGACTAAGCTTGAGGGTGTGGACAGATGGAAAGAGGTTCATATGGTGCACCTATATATGGAAAGATAGATGGCCTAGGATAAAAAGTATAATTACTCCCAGTACTTTAATGAAAGGATTGAATCAAATGTTGAGAAGGCCCATCACTTGCCCAATCATAAGTTTCCTTGGGGTGCAATACTACTTTTACTGGTGTTTGATGAGTTTGGTGTTCCAAAGTACCCCAGTAAAGAATTGAACTGGGTTGACCTATTAAAGAATAAGTCCCCCATAGAACGGTTCAAATGGTTCATCTACCCAAGTGCCATCACCCCCTCCCACAATCTAAAAATGAAAGGATTGCTCGAAGGGATGAAGGAAGCCTTTGGAAATGAATGGTGCATCCCCAAAGAGTGTCCTAAGCAGATGGGACTCAAGCTCAATTTGTTATTATGAAACATTATCCACTCGCTTGCATTTGGATGGATCCCATGGATAAATTGTTAGGGTGGCTCAAGTTACCTTTTGATTTCATTTCTAAGTACTTCAATAATTGTACAAATCGCATTCTTGATGTGCATAAGGTGCACATTGATGTTGAAAAATTTGACAATGAGACTCATACTCTTCGATAATTATATGTCTACCCATGAAAAAAGGATTATAGGGAAAAGAATGAATCGGATAACACCGATATCAACACACACAATATTCTCATGGGGGACCACATTCATGTGTTGTATTACATGCTAAATACAAAGAAAAAAGCTTCAGGAATCCACGAGGCCACTAGAGAAACCTTCCCCTTCCACCAGATATAATAGTTGAAAGAAGGAAGTGAAGAAAAGAGAATAGGCTAAGGCATGATGCCACTAGGAGTGCATAAGAGGAGCAACCTAAGTGGTAAAGTACTTCCCCATCACCACCAAGAGACCAAGGGATGTCTGTAGTACATGAACAAGAGGGCCCCAATACCACCCAATAGATTTTTGTTCCTTCAAGACAAGAGCATTTTGTATCAAATATTAGGGCATCAGAATAAAGGGTAGGTACTCTTGAGGCAATGCAAGATAGGGAACCTACCCAAAAGGTTTAAAAGGAATCCACCCTTAAGTCAAAGAAGGAATCCTCAGAACATCAAGAATAACCTACCCTTAATCATACACAAGTGTACATTGAGAGTCCCACTGGTGAAGAGGGGGGAGATAGAGGTGCAACCCTAGGCATTGGTGACCAAGATGATATCCCAATTGGCCAATAACAAACTGATCTAGAAGTTGAAATAATCAAACGTGGTCCTAACAAGGGAAAAGGGCATGTTGTGGAATTCAAACATCAACAAGAAAATAAGAGCGATAACCTCCCCGTTCATGGTTATCTTTAATAAAACGTCCCTAAAGAAAAATTGTATATGTGGGAATATTTCCCCAAGGAAGAATCCTCCAATCAAACTCAAAGCAAACTCTACTTTTACATGGATGTTTATAATGAGGAACACCACTTTGAGATTCTATCAGCTAGCACAAATTTGATTTCGAATGGGGGTGATGTTCCTAAAGTATTTTGGGTACATCCCTGATAGTGTTTACCAGCTCAAACAGGTGCAACCCTCATTAAACTTCCTCTTGAGGTCACTATAGCAAAATCACTATGAATTCATTTTTATCTACCGAGAATAATGTAATGCAATGTTGAGACTTGAACATGAATTAGAAGAGCTCAAGAGCTAGTAGGAAGCAACAATAGTGTCTTGAGTGATGACTATAAAACTTTGTAAGATAATTCTACAAAATGAACTTGCACTTTCCTATGGGATTCCTCTTACGAGTGAAGCTATTGATAAGTTGGAGACCCTAGTAGATTTTTTATTAAATAAATACAAAGACCAAGAGAATCCCCATCATGGAGTAGACTTGGGCCATGGAGTAATTTATTGAGTTCGTTGAGGTCTGTAAGAGCTTTTTGGCCAGAGTGGGTGCCACAGTTCCCATCACCAATGGTTTTTTTGTAAAATTGGTGTGACCCAACAAAGTTTTGGAAGATAGGCTTCAATCAGAGAAACACCAATGCCAACAACTTGTCAAGAATGCTATAATAATAAAGGATGGAGTATATCATGCAAAAGCATTCTAGGATGTGGAGGAACTAGAAAATAAGATTAATGCTCACCACTAGGAACTTAATACCAGTTTTGTGGCACTCAAAGAATAGGTTTTCAGAGAATTTAGGTTGTTTGAGGATGTCCACAAGGATGCCACTGCTAAACTTGAAATTTTAATGACTCAAGTGAGTGACTTTCTAGAATAACCCAAGGAGATTAAATGACCAAAGGGCAAGGTTGAGGAAATTACCTCCACACTACAGATTGCCCTCGACCACTGGAAAGAAGTCAAGTGATAAGTTGAGAAAATAGGACCTAAAGTTTTGGAATATAATGGTCCTGAGGATGGCACATAGTCTAGGATGAACTATTGGCGTAGTGGAGGGTGATGTTGGACCCTAAATTTTATATTGATTTATTTTAAGTATTTTTTGGAAATAATGCAAAAGATAAAGGTGTGGAAGTGAGCTAGGGCATGAGAGAGACATGATGGAGAGGGCCTTGGTAGGGGAGAATCAAGTCGCAAGGAAAAAGGATGTAAAAAACATAAAGGAACCAAAGATGCAAGACTCAAACAATAGTATATGACTTGGATAAGGGTATAGAAAGCGGAGATAATTAGGAAGTGGTTCGCATGAACATCGAAGGAGAATAGTTAGGCATGAATCTAGAATCAGTTCATGAGAAGATAGGGGCATGATAAAAGATATCTAGCATAGAGAGGGTATATAGGGGAACCGGTTATTGGCAATTCATCATTTTCATATTAATACTATAATAGAATAGTCGAGGTAAAACCATGTATAGATACCCCCTAGTTTTACTTAGGAAGGTAATTGGTAATTGTAATGTTGAGCTTAGTCATGATATTGATATGTATTGTGACTTGCGTATGGTGATCTTGATATGTAATGAGATAGAACATATGTGTTGCTAAAACACATTTTGTAATCTTGCTATGAAATCAATGATAATACTACTCATTTTCTCAATTTACACCCATCTTTTTCCTTGATGAATAGCTTAAGTATGGAATGAGTGAATTATTAGGATTGGCTATATTATGATGTTTATGGTTAAAACTATGTCCCTATTCAATCACCCTAGTATTAAAATCTCAATTCATACACCACCGCATGATAGAACCAATGGTAAACAGTCTTAAGTTGTGTGCTTCAGGTGAATGCATGAGATAATTTCTCACATGATATTTCATCGAGCTATCTTGTTGGAATACTTATTCTCATAGGCATGTGACTAGGATAAGTCATGCTAAACCAAAGGAAAAGATCCCAACATCTGCACTCTCAGCAAACTCACTATCAAGGACAAGTTTGTTAGTCTGGTGATTGATGAGTGACTAGACTAATTGCATGAAGATCGACTTGTGATCAAGGTATCGCTAGATATGCATCAAGGAAGATGATATTACCAAGATATTATTTTGAACTCATGATGGCCATTATGATTTTATCATCATGCCCTTTGGCCTCACTAATGCTACATCAACTTTTTAGGGCTTAATGAACAAGATGTTTCGACCATTTATACATAATTTCATACTAGTTTTCTTTGATGGCATTCTTGGCTATAGCTATAAATGGATGAGCATCTGATATATTTGGACCATACCTTTTGAGTCCTTTATAATAACCACTTATGTTCCAAATGGTCCAAGTGTGGTTTTTGACAAAAGGAAATTGAGTATCTTGGACACATCATCTCTTAGGAAGGTGTCAAAGTGGATCCTAAAAACATTGATGCTATGAAAAAAGGTTTGCACTCAAAACACTCAAGAGCCTTCACAACTTTTTGGACCTTACTAGGTATTATAGAATTTTTTTTATGACTATGGAATAATTATCACTCCATTAACGACAATGTTAAAAAATATGCCTTTTAGTGGTTTGATGTAGGAAACAAGCCTTCAAACTTCTCAAGCATGCAATTTGCACTACACATGTTCCAGATATGCCTGACTTCTCTAAATCATTTATCATCAAAATTGATGCCTCTAGAAGTGGCATTGGAACCATTCTAATGTAGGATGGTCAACCTCTCACATTCACCAGCAAGGGACTTACATGGAAAAACTTTGCTCATTCCACATATGAGAAAGAGATGCTAGTTAAACTCCATGCCGTCGATAAGTGACACCCATATCTAGTCATGAGGCACTTCTACATCAGAAATAATCACCATAGTCTCAAGTACTTCTTAGAGCAAAGAGTCTCTTCACCCGAGCAATAAAAATGGGTAACCAAATTAATGGGCTATGACTATGAGATTACATACAACAAGGGTAAAGACAATGTTGTCACAAATGTGTTGTCTTACAAGTATGAATAACAAACAACCTTGTGTTGTATGTGTTATCCTTTCCCATGCTAGATTGGGTACATCAATCATAATAAGAATGGTCTCATGACACCCAAATTTAGTAACTCATTCAATAAGTGACCGCTAATCTTGTCTCTTGACACAATTACTCTTCAGATGGTCACCATATAAGGCACAATGTATATTTGGTATTGGCATCCCAATCAACACTGAGACAAACAATTCTATTCAAACTACATACCTCTCCATCAGCAAGCCACTCAGGATTTTTTTAAAACCTATGAAAAGATCGCTAAATTGTTTTTGGGAAAGCACTAAACATGACATCAAACATTTGTGGTAGAATGTGAAATGTGCCAATGCAATAAAGAGGAAATTGTCACCACCCCAGAAATGGTCCAACCCTTGCCTATCCCTACCAGGGTATGGTCAAATATTTCCATGAAATTTTTTAAGGGACTACCCAAGTCAAGTAGGAAATTAATGATTCTCATGGTGGTGGATTTGCTCTCCAAGTATGCCCATTTTTTCACCCTTAGCCATCCTTTTACTGCTTCCATTGTTGCTCAAACCTTTCAAGATTAGATCTATCAACTCCATGGGCTACCTGCCTCAATTGTGTGTGACCGTGATTCCAATTTTACAAGTCACTTATGCAAGGAGTCTTTCCACGTCTATGGCACCCAACTTATAATGAGTTTTTCCTACCATCTACAAACTTAACTATTGATGCTTAAAATTGCGCTTGATTCTAATCAACAACAATGGGAAGTTTCAAGCTGTGGGATATTGCAGCTTGAAACAACCTCCAAATTTTAGAGAAGTTGGTCTCTTCTTTTGTATCAAGTGTGGGGAAAAGGGTATAAAATTAAACAAAAATGCAAATGCAAGAAATGAAACCTAACTATGGCGATGCGCCTGAGTGTAATTTTGATCCTAATCTTGAGCACAATGAGACTATAAGTAGGATTCATTTACATTTAAGAGAAAACAAGTGCATGATCAATGTAAAAGATTGAAATAATAGAAATAGAGGCTCATAACAGAGGTTTATTTTGCTGAGATACATAAAATGTCAATAAAGGCATAGGGTTCGATCTTCTTATAAGAATCTTCCAATCACATAAGAGGCACAAAAACATGTACAAATATGTAGAACTTCTGACTCAAGAAAATGAGACAAAAGCAAATGACATTCCTAATCACAACTCTAGAAAATCTACAGTCTAGACTACTTTTGCAAATGACCAGATAATATCAACAAAGGCATAGAGTTCAATCTTCTTAATTCTTTCAGCCACATAAAAGGCATAGAAACATGCACAGTTATATCAACTTTACAACTCAAGAAAAATGAGACAAAAGCAAATGATATTACTTAGTCACCAACTCTAGAAAGTCTAAACTATCGAATCCCCCCCTCTTCTCTTTTGTATCTTCTTCCCTTTTATAGCCTTGGTTTTTACAGATAAAATAGTGTGGCATTCAGTGCATTCAATGCCTTGGATGCATTCTAGTCTTATCAAAAAGGGCCATGCTGGGGGGGCGGCTGCCCTGACTATGGCATGTTGATTCATGTCTAGTAAATCTTTTTGTGCCTGAATTTCCTCATTCCATCACTTGCTTAGCCACGTAACTGTCTGCTTATAGGGGACAAATAGATGACCCCTTTTAATATTTGTAGGCCCCAAAAATCTACCCAGTAAACTGCTCCACCTACTAGATATAACTCTCACTGACTTCACCCCTAGCTCGCTTGCTGAAACAGATACATAGAACACTCTATCCTATTGAAACGGAAGAGGACACTTAGTCAATTTTTTGAAATTCTCTTTATTTCCTAGAAAGTGCTAGAGAATGACACTTGGTGCTTCTCGCCTGATTTATCAAAGACACGTGGCTCTTTCTGCTTTCCTTTTAGCTATGTTGTAGAATTATTCAGGCACATATTAGACTCATACAAATGGTGACACTTGGCAGCTTCCACAGACCTTTGAAATAACACCTGAGACCCACCACAATCTTTATTCAACAAGGAATCTTGAAGATGATCTCTCGAAAGTTGACACATGGCGGCGTCCACTATTCTCAAGAAAATACGTGGCATTTACCGCTTCTCCTACTAGGGGTATGTGGCGTCTTCCGCTACTTCTAGGGATGGAGTAGAAAGGGGCTCAGAGAGTGACACTTGGTGGCCTCTGCTGCTCTTTGGCACTTAAACAAAATGAAATGATGTGTTTCTGCCTTCCAAAAAGGTACGTGACCCCTTTGGTTTTTGGGACACTCCCTTGAACTACCTGATGAACCAATGGTTCAACACTACATGCCATTTACATGTTAACTAAGGTATTAAACCAAAAAATGTTGAACCAAGGCATTGAACCTAGGCGTTGAACCGACTGTCTCTCGAATGTCGACACGTGGTGACTTCTGCTTTCCTCTGAAAAAGTAGTCCAGGGTCTTCTGCGACTGCCACATGGCGCTTTTCGCTTCTTCTTGCTACTTAGCTTATTGAAAACCTTTGTCGAGAAATAGAATGAATGTAGGTGCTGATATGAGATGCGGATGTTGACATGTGATGCATTCTGTTTAGCTACTATTAGATACATGGCACATTTCACGGCCCTCTTGAAAGTTGTGAAAAGTGTCTCAAATGATGCTAATTGGCTGGCTCCGTGTTTCAGAAAGTGACACTTGGTGGCTTCTTCTATCCTTCGATACTTAAACAAAATGAATCAAAAGAAACAAACCTACACTTTGTTTCAAAACTTTTGTCGTCATGATCAAGGTATGCGGGAACAAAATTGTAGTGCGTGATTGAGAATCAAAATGCAACGTAGAGTAAAAATTTACTCTACAGTTACTGGCGACCCCCAGGACTTTTGAGCCTACTCAAAAAGAAAACTCCATCTTCTGCTATATCTAAATTATGAAATTTATAGCTTCAAAAGAGCCGTCGACATGTGTTTAAACACTTATTTAAAAAGAAAAGTGGGAAAATAATGATAAAATAATGTGAGAAAGGGAAATTATTTAACTATAATACATTAGAGACCTAAGTTAATTGAAATGCTTCAAATAGATTCCATTTATAGGAATCTCTTCAAGTTCGCCTTCCATCGACTCTAGCTCGAATGAATTCTTCTGCTTGCACACACAAATTTTATAGGGGCCAGTCCATAATGCTTCAAATTTGGTATGCTGACCCGACTTGGTGGCTCTTGCATCCCATTTCAAAACAATTGAGCCTACTTCAAAATTAGGATTCGAAGTCCTTTTATCAAAACAATTCTTAACCATTCCCTGATGCTTAATCGATGAATCATGGGTTATATCCCTCTTTTCCTGAACTTCCAAAAGTTCTGCGAGTCTGACCTGCATGGGGCCATTTTCTTCAATTTCAATTTATTTGATCAGCTAGAGAGCAGGGATTTCCAAGCTTAGGGGAATAACAGTAGACTTTCCATATACCAATTCATATGGAGACATTTTGATCACCTGCTTAGGCATGATTCTATCAGCCCATAGTGCTAAATTAAGCACTTTATGCCACTCTTTGTGATGATCAGCCCCTACTCTTTTGATGAGTCTTATCAGGTTCTTGTTGGTTGATTCTGCCAGACCATTACCTTGAGGGTAATAGTTAGATGAAGTTTTTAGATATATTCCATGTTTCAAGGCAAAGTCAGATACTTTAGACCCCAAGAATACTTTAGAATTATCTAAAATTATGGTGTGAGGAGCCCCAAAATGAGTAGTGATACTCCCTAGAAAATCTAGGATCACATTCTCTGTTGCTTCCTCAAGTGGGACTACCTCGATCCATCTGGTGAAATAGTCTATTGCAGTTAAAATCCATTTGTGACCCATACTGGACACTAGATTTATCATTCCAATGAAGTCAAGACCCCATTGAGCAAAAGGTTCATCCATAATTATAGGACTAAGGGGCATGGCTGCATTCCTCCTCATCCCCATATAATATTGGCAGGATTGACAATTTTTTAACTAGCTGATAACAATCTGCAAATAAAGTAGGCCAGAAATATCCTACCTCACTTATCTTTATGGTTGTGGTCTTTGCAGAAAAATGCCCCCCTGATATTCCATGATGCATTTCATGTAGTATTCTCTTAGCTTCAGCCTGTTCTACACATCTTAACAATTTTCCATCAAAATTTCTTCTGAAAAGGACCTGTTCAATTAAAACAAAATGAACTCCCTGTATCTTATAATATCTCCTCTTATTTTGAGGGAGTACTCTCAGATATATCTCATTTTTCATAAAACAAATCCTGTTTATGACCCAGGATTCTTGATCAACCTCTTGTATTTTTAGCACCGTCTCCGTCTCTCCTTCTGAATCTGCTTCCTGAGGTAACATCTTTTCAAGCTCTTGAGTTATATATTGGCATAGACCCCTGCCTTTGACTAGCTTGGTGGGTTTGACCTCTACATCATATTCAAGGATCTTAGTGATCCAATTGGCTCTTTTCTCAATAATTTCTACCTCCAGAATGTATTCTCTGACACTTGGGTGAGCTACAAGTATCAAAATTTTGTTCCCTGATATCATATGCCTAAATTTCTTAAGGGCTTTTACCATGGCATAGGCTTGTCTTTCCACAAAATTGTACCTGGTCTCATAATCCCTAAGAGTTCTTGAAAAAAAGGCTATTGGGTGTTCCCCCTCTAGCCTATCATTCTTTTGAGTCAAGATAGCAGCAATACTTGACTCTCCTCCATAGACATACATTACGAAGGGCTTAAAAAAATCTGGGTTTTTAAGCATTGGGGCTACTGAGATAGCCTTCTTGACCTCTTCAAAGGCTTGCTTTTCTTATGTAGTCCATTTGAAGACCAGGTATTTCTTTAGCAAGAGTGTCACTGGTCTTACCAAGCCTGCAAAATTAGATATGAATCTACTAACAAAATTGATCTTCCCTAAAAAGGATTGAACTGCCTTTTTATTTATTGGAAGAGGTAGGTTCATTATAGCTGTGATTCTCTCGGGATCGATAGAAACTCCTTCTTTAGATACTATATGTCCCAACAATTTGCCCTGAGGTATATCAAAGATGCATTTCTTGGGATTCAATGATATTTCAAAATCCTGACATTTCTTGAAGACAGATTCTAAATGATCCAAATGATCATCAGCATTTTTTAAAAATATAGTGAGGTCATCCAGATAGACTAGGATAATCTTATTTATAAGTTCTCCAAAGGCTATATCCATAGCTCTTTGAAAGGTGGCTCCTGCATTTGATAGACCAAAATGCATCTTAGCATATGCAAATGTTCCCCATTTGGTAGTAAAAGTAGTTTTGTACTGATCTTCGTCAACCAACCAAATTTGATTGTATCTAGAGAAACCATATAGTAAAGAAAACCTCTCTGATCTAGCCACAGTTTGTAGAATTTATTCCATGGAGGGCAAGGGATAGTGGTCTTTCAGAGATGCTCTATTTAGATCTCTAAAATCTACACACAGTCTTACATCTCCATTCTTTTTCCTAATTGGTACTAGATTTGATACCCAGGTTGAGTGCTTGATTGGAAATATTATTTTAGAATCTAAAAGTTTCTACAACTCATCTGCCATTAGAGGCTCAATCCTTGGATTTACTGGCCTCTATTTCTATCTGTGATGGGTTTAGACCCTTCAGTCAGTTTTATTGTGTGCTGAATAATGTCTCTATTGTATCCATGAAGGTCTTCATAGCTCTAAGCTATGACTCTATCATATCTCTAGCACAATTCGATTAGTCTTTCCTTCTCTTCTTGAGTTGTAGAATTCCCAACTCTTAGCCTTTCCCTGTCACTCACCTCTATTTCAGAATAGTCTGCTTTGTCTACCTAAAACCTTTTCTTTTCCAGGCTTACATCCTCTGGGTCAAACAAATTTTCTAAGGTGATCAAGCCCTTAGGGAGCTTATTAGTCCTCAATTGTATGATTTGATCATCATATGCCTCTTTAATTTTGGTTTGCAAATGATCAACAAACTCATCTGATTGTTGTAAGAATGAAACTACCTGAGCATTATTTTCAAATACTTGCCAATTCTCATCATTGTCTGGAATAGTTGGCCTCACTATAACTTTTACTGACTCATTGTTAATTAATAAGCTAGTTACTAGATTAAACTGTGAGCTAATCTGGGCCATCCTACCAGCTTCAGAGTTTTGACTTCTAGGGACTATCTAAATATTAAAGGCTTCAAAATCTTCTATCAAATCCCAAATCCTATGTCTGTAGGATCTCATTCTCACATTTTTGGCTGCTGCCTTTTCTCTAATTTGCTTTACTACTAATTATGAATATCCTTTCACTTTTAGATTTTTTATTCTTTTTTTGGCTAACAGGAGCCCATGTACTAAAGATTCATACTCATCATCATTATTAGTGCAAGCAAATTAGAAATGGATAGCCCTTAAAATTTTATCACCATTTGGAGTAGTAAGACAAATTCTTGCTCCGGCACCATTTTTACTTCTAGCCCCATCAAAATTCAAAGTCTAGATCTCTGAATCTTTAATAGGTGCCTCTTCCCTTATAACATTTGGGATTACCTGGTCCTCATCAAAAATGACGTATGTGCCCAAACCAGTAGAGTCATAGTTTCCATATGGATCGCTATGCATCATAGCCAACAACTAGTTATTTTCTTCTTGATCATGCTCAGTCTAGTCACCCAGCTCTTCAACAAAAATCCTTTCTTCCTTATTTAACATAGCATGATTTGCCTCTAATCTTATTGTTGGTTCATTGGTGATATGGTCTTTAGACAGTGGTTCAGAGAGAATTTTGATCTTCGAACTGTATCTAGTTCTCAGGATGAGGTGAGACCAGTCAAGAGACATATATCCTCCTATTTTTACTGTAAAGTCTCTGAATAAACATAAACTAAAAATAGGAGGTATATCTATGACAACTACATCTTGGTTGACAATTATGTTGAGACATGTGTATAATTGTAATGGGAGTTGTTTGATTCTCTCTACGATTTGTATTATTTTGCCATCTAGCTACATAACTCCTTTTGTAAGGGGTTCATATTTTATTTTCAAAGCATCAGCTATTTGCTTGGGCATCACTATAGTACCAACTCCTAAATCTATCAATGCATTATGCAAGAGTTTCCTTTCAACTATCAGAGTTAAATAGAAGGGCTCTGGTTTGGATTTACTTACTTGTGCTACATCATTCACAAAGGTTGTTGTCTTCGATGGAACTGTATCTTTGAGCTTTTCTTTTCCAGTAGGTCCTTTGGTAACAGCACCTTTAGGCACTGCTTGACCTTGCAGAGCATCTTGTAGCAGTGTCTTATGTTCAGGAATAGCTAATATATCCCATATTGATACCTAGGCTGGAGTCTTCTTTAATTGATCCACTACATTGATCGATCCCAAAGACTGAGTTTTTTAGATATAAGGATACCTCATTTTTTCCTGAATCTGGGTAGGAATCTCCTTGTCTTGCACCGGCTGAGGCACTTCTTGTCTAACAATAATGTTTTTTTGCCCTTGAGATGGAGGATTATTCATGACTTGACCACTTACAATCTTTGGCTATTCCACCATTCTCCTCTTTGATCTGGTGTAATAATCAGATTACACCACTGGCCTTTGAGAGGTAGATGCTTCGTTCAAAAAAATTGCTTCTTCATCTTCAGCCCATGAGAACAAAGCATACTCCAGGGCTATTTCTTCCTCTTGTTGCAAAGACATTCCTTGCATGTAAGCAACTAGAACTAAATTTTGCATATCGAGAGACTGTAGGCTTGATTGTTATTGGTACTGGCAAACTAACCATCCATTCTTCTCTGCTCAGCCACCTTTTGTTATAGATTACCCCTAGGACAATCTATGGGTGTATGATCATCGTTGCAAGGGAAACACCAAGAATTAGTATCATCCACATAATTATTTTAACCTAGAACCATCTCCCTATTTGAGTTGGGAGAAATGGTTTGTGAGGGTGTGGGAACTATAACTAATTGATTCACTGGCTGATGGTTAGTTTGTTTTGGAGGACCCTGATATTGGTTTGGTTGGGATGAAAACATGTTTCCTTGATAGCCTTGATAAGGGGGCTTAGGAAAAGTATTATGTTGTCTCTTTATATTAATCAGCTCATTAGAAAACATCCTCAAGATATTCTTGATATCATCCATCTCAGATGGCTGAGCAGGGACAGGTTATTTCATGGATGATGGAGGGTATGTCTACATAGACACAGGGGGGATTACAGCTTTAGGAAATTCTTGAGGTAAGGGCAAGGAAATTTCTGGGAACACAGGCATGGGAGGCCTTGGAGGTAACTTTTCAGCATCTATTAAATGATTCTCAGCTTTGACCGCATAGTCATAAGCCCTTGGCAAAGTGTGTCCTCCCAGTGACTGAATCATAATAGATATATCTGAATTCAAAGCCTTGAGATAAAACACTATGGCCATACTAGGTGGTGGCCTAGCTGTATTAGGATTCTATCCCAAATTTTTTGAAATCTGGTGTTGAAGTCAGTCATGTCCTCCTGTGGTCCTCTTTGAATGGTGATTAATTGTTGTAACAAAGAAGACTTATCACCCTTCTCTACAAATCTTTCAAAGAAAAGATCTCCAAGCTGGTCCCATGTAGATATGGTATTTGGGGTCAAAGACCGATACCATTCTAAAGCCTTCCCCTTAAAAGAAGTTGCTAATAACCTTATGGCCACATTTTGTTGTGTGACAACATGTATGGCACAAACATCTGATACATCTTGAAGATGTTCTGCAAGTGTTTTTGAGTCTTGCCCACTAAATTTGGGCAGAGCTTTTAGAGCATTTACTGGGATAGGATCCCAAATGGCTGGTGGTGTTGGGAGAATTAAGGGACTACCAGTGTTCTAACTTGTGTAATTTCTTAGAGGTACAGGGGATCCCATATTTAGTATTGGTACAAACTGGTTAGCTCTTCTCCTTGGACTTGTTACCAGAGGTGGCAAAAGAATACCTAGATTTATAGTAGATTGCGATCTGGTGATTGGTCCACAGCTCTAACTCCTCGCAAGTCTCTGATTCATACGGTCTTGAAAGAAACCTCAAGATTGGTCCCATCGAGCGTGCAAAAAATTGTTGATTCTTAAAATTACACTTGATTCTAATCAACAACAATGGGAAGTTTCAAATTGTGGGATATTGCGGCTTGAAACAACCTCCAGATTTTAGAGAAACTGGTCTCTTCTTTTGTATCAAGTGTGGGGAAAAAGGTAGAAAATTAAATAAAAATGAAAATGCAGGAAATGAAACCTAACTATGACGATGCACCTTAGTGTAATTTTGATCCTAATCTTGAGCATAGTGAGACTATATGTAGGATTCATTTACATTTAAGAGCAAACAAGTGCATGATCAATGTAAAAGATTGAAATAATAGAAATAGAGGCTCATAATAGAGGTTTCTTTTGCTGAGATACAGAAAATGTCAACAAAGGCATAGGGTTCAATCTTCTTATAAGAATCTTCCAATCACATAAGAGGCACAAAAACACGTATAGTTATGTAGAACTTCTGACTCAAGAAAATGAGACAAAAGCAAATGGCATTTCTAATCACAACTCTAGAAAATCTACAATCTAGACTACTTTTGCAAATGACCAGATAATATCAACAAAGGCATAGAGTTCAATATTCTTAATTCTTTCAGCCATATAAAAGGCACAGAAACATGCACAATTATATCAACTTTACAACTCAAGAAAAATGAGACAAAAGCAAATGATATTACTTAGTCACCAACTCTAGAAAGTCTAAACTATTGAATCCCCCCTCTTCTCTTTTGTATCTTCTTCCCTTTTATAGCCTTGGTTTTTACAGATAAAATAGTGTGACATTCAGCACATTTGCTAAGTTGTGGAGCTAAAAGCTTCACCAAGATGCTAATAAAGGAGTTGCTAAGTGCAGACAACAACCGACGTCAGCAATACGGCCGACGTCAGTCAGGCAGGGACCAGGGATCGGTTGACGTCGGTCAGGAGCAGACTGATAGCAACCGACGTCGGCAACTTGTGCGTGTGCATGCTTTTGCATGTGTTTTATAGAACGCATTTTCAGAATTAGACTCATTTAATTTAAGTGGTCCGAGAGTGTTTACAAGTTGAAGGCTAATTTAAGTCTTGAGTCTGTGTTTCTAATTATTGTAATTAGAAGTCTAATTATTGTAATTAGAAGTCTAATTATTGTATGCATGGGATCCTATTTAAGAGACCCATGAGGCATGTAATTAATTAAGAAGGCAAGTAAAGCATTGAAGCAAGAAGCAAGGTCAAGGAGATCTGCAAGGTGTAAGGTCAAGGAGATCAGCTGAAGCATTCAAGGAGGGGATAACAACTCAGGTTGTTGAGTTGGTTGTGATTAAGCAAGAGAGAGAGGGAAGAAGTCCTTGAGGTGTGGCAAGCCTTAGTGGTGGAAGAAGAAGTGGCATCTTCTTTATTGTATTTTCTTCTGAAGTATATTTAATACAAGATTGTGTATTGTCTCTCAAATTCTTTGTTGTTTCAAGTTTCTAGTTACTTAATCAATCTGGTATAATTTTGTGTTTAATTGCTTATAAGAAAAGTAATCAATCGTGCTTCCACGGGTTTCCTAACAAGTGGTATCAGAGCCAGGTTGCAGGGAGTAGGTTATTATTTTGATTACAGGTCATTCTCAGAGGTTTCTGTTTGAGTGGAAGTATAGCAATGGCAGATGAAAGTAGACTACAAATGGAGAAGTTTAACGGCAAGAATTATCAACATTGGAGTATGTAGATAGAGGATTATCTATATCAAAAAGATTTGTACTTACCATTGGGTGGGGTTGCAAGCAAGCCCACATACATGAAGGATGAAGAATGGAGCGTTCTTGATCGGAAGGCTCTAGGATCTATAAGGTTGAGCCTTGCATCATCTGTGATTTCCAATTTATCACAGTGTAAGACAACGGAAGAGTTGATAAATTCTTTGGCAAATCTGTATGAAAAACCCTCTGCTTCTAATAAGGTATTTCTTATGAAGCAGCTATTTACTATGCAAATGCAGGAAGGAGGATCGGTATATACCCATCTTAGTGATTTTCATGGTTTGGTAAACCAATTAAATTCAGTCAATATTATTTTTGATGATGAAATAAGAGCTCTCTTAATCTTATGCTCATTACCTGAAAGTTGGGAGAGTTTGGTAATGGCAGTATCTAATACTGTGTCTGCTTCTAAAATCTTAAAAGTTGATGATGTAGTTAGTGTAATCTTGAATGAAGATATTCGCAGGAAAAGCACAGGTGAATCATCATCAGGGAACACTTTAAGCACTGAAAGTAGAGGAAGGCAAAGAGAGAAGGTCGAGCAGGGTAAATTAAGATTGAAGATGGAGAGGGGATCCAAATCCAAAAGTGGAGGTGTCACTTGCTGGTATTGTGGAAAGAAAGGACACACAAAGAAAGAGTGTTGGTTGATGGATAAAGATAATCAACATGAAGGTAAGGATGAAGCAGATATTGTAGGTATTGTGGCACAAGATGCCCTCATACTTTCTTTGGATAGTCAAATAGAGTCATTGATTTTAGATTCTGGTTCTTCTTTTCATGCATCCCCAAACAGAGATTTGTTCCATGAGTATGTCTAGGGAGACTTTGGAGTGCTTTATTTAGGGGATGGAATGCCTTGTCAAATGGTTGGCAAAGGGAAAGTGCAGTTGGAATTGTAGACAGGGAACACATGGGTGTTGAAGGAGGTTATGCATGTCCCAGTTTTGAAGCAGAGTTTGGTTTCTGTAGGGAAGTTGGGTGATGAGGGATGCACAATAACCCTCACAGTAGATTCTTGGAAGGTTACCAAGGGTGCACTTGTTTTAGCAAGAGGTAAGAAAGTAGGTACTCTTTACCTATCTACTTGTATTACTGAATCTCTTTCTGGTATATCTACTTCAGTTGTAGATTTAAAGATGTGGCTTAATAGGCTTGGTCACATGAATAAGGAGGAGATGCATGTTCTTGAGTCAAAGGGTATGAGGTCAGATTTGGAGGGCATAGATTGTGTTCATTGAAGGAAAAGGAAATTTGATGTTTTTGATAGGTACAGGGAAGCCTTGGTGTTTGAGGAGGAGATGATGGATAGAGATCAGTCACAGGGGCTGAATAAATTTGAGCAGGGCAATTTGGATAGGGTTGTGATCCAAGATGAGCTCGCGAATGAAAAAGTCATCAAGTACAAGAAAACACAGGTACTGATGTCAGTCGATTGGAACTGACATCAGCCAGACAGAGACGACGTCAACAAGATGAGGATCGATGTCAGTGACTCAGGGCAGATAACTATCAGCGTCGACCAGGGGAAACTGACGTTGATAAGGAGGCAGTCGCACAAAATCGACGTCGATCGGGTGCAGACTGAGACATGACTAGCATCGGTCATTGAGACAGATTTTGGGCAGACAACAAGCTGTCAAGAAGTCTCAAATGTCCATATAAAGGACTGAAGTATTAAGTAAGTCTTAAATTCATCATTTCCCTTCTTTACACTACTTGTTGCTCACTGATGGTCAAGAATCAAGAAGTTGTTAAAGAAGTAGAACAAGTAGATCTAAGAAATAGTGGGAGTTAGGCATAGATGAGGAATATGATTCTTTGGAGGAGAACCAAAAAGGAGTTTTTGGGTGGAGTTGCCAGCTGGGTTAAGCACTGAGAGATGAATGGATGTTCAGGATGAAGAAGAGCGGAAATGGATACGTGAGACAGAAGGCCAGGGTATAAGGTCTTGAGTAAGCTGCAAGACAATGGAGGTTTGACCATTGTATTTCACTTTACCAATTTGGATGATATTAGCTACATTATCTTGTTACTGTATTGTGTGCTTGTTGTAGGGTTATACATACAGGTATTTGACTAAACTAAAGGTAAAGTTAGTTCAGAGGTATGTCATAAAGAATCTGGGAGTATCAAGGTTCTTTGGCATAAGAGACATGGAAGATCACAAGTGGTTTTGTCTCAAGTGGGAGCTGATGTGAAGAAGGTGTTGGCGAGGTTCAAGGTGCAGGAAGCAGAATCAGTATGCACACCAAAAGTTGGACAGTTCAAGCTGAGCTTGAACAAGTGTTTGAAATCACATAAGGTCTAGTGTAGGCCTAATTTTCCCAAGCAGTGGGAGTTATCAGAAAGTTTAGATGTGGCAGTGGACTTGGTTGACAGGTTTAGCATCACAGATGTGTGGTGGTTGGTCTTCAAAATTGAGCTTGAAGATGGAGGAGCCTGAGATGGTTAGTGGAGGATGTTGTACAGGTGCAGCTATTTATCTCCAAGTGGGAGATTGTTGAGTTGTGGAGCTAAAAGCTTCACCAAGATGCTAATAAGGGAGTTGCTAAGTGCAGACAGCAACCGACGTCGGTCAGGCAGGGACTAGGGATCGGTCGACATCAGTCAAGAGCAGACTAACAGCAACCGATGTTGGCAACTTGTGCGTGTGCATGCTTCTACATGTGTTTTACAAAATGCATTTCCAGAATTAGACTCGTCTAATTTAAGTGGTCCGAGAGTGTTTGCATGTTGAAGGCTAATTTAAGTCTTGAGTCTGTGTTTATAATTATTGTAATTAGAAGTCTAATTATTGTATGCATGGGATCCTATTTAAGAGACCCATGAGGCATGTAATTAATTAAGAAGGCAAGTAAAGCATTGAAGTAAGAAGCAAGGTCAAGGAGATCTGCAAGGTGTAAGGTCAAGGAGATCAGCTGAAGCATTCAAGGAGGGGATAACAACTCAGGTTGCTGAGTTGGTTGTGGTTGAGCAAGAGAGAGAGGGAAGAAGTCCTTGAGGTGTGGCAAGCCTTAGTGGTGGAAGAAGAAGTGGCATCTTCTTTATTGTATTTTCTTCTGAAGTATATTTAATACAAGATTGTGTATTGTCTCTCAAATTCTTTGATGTTTCAAGTTTCTAGTTACTTAATCAATCTGGTATAATTCTGTGTTTAATTGCTTATAAGAAAAGTAATCAATCATGCTTCCACAGGTTTCCTAACAACATTCAATGCCTTGGATGCATTCTATTATTATCAAAAAGGGCCATGTTGGGGTGGGGTAGCTGCCCTGACTGTGGCATGTCGATTCATGTCTAATACCTCCTTCTGTGCCTGAATTTCCTCATTCCATCACTTGCTTAGCCGCACAACTATCCATTCTCCTCCGCTTATAGGGGACAAATAGACGACCCCTTTTAATGTTTGCAGGCCCCAATAATCTACTTGATGAACTGCTCTACCTACCAGAAATAACTCCCGCTAAATTCACCCCTAGCTCGCTTGCTGAAACAGATACACATAACACTCTGTCCTATTGAAATGGAAGAAGACAGTCAATTTCTTGAAATTCTTCTTATTGCTTAGAAGGCATTGGAGAATGACACTTGGCTCTTCCCACCTGATTTATCGAAGACATGCAGCTCTTTCTACTTTCCTTTTAGCTATGTTGTAGAATTATTTGGGCACATATTAGACTCCTATGGATGGTGACACTTGGCAACTTCCGCAGACCTTTGAAATAACACTCAGGACCCACTACAATCTTTATTCAATAATGAAGCTTGAAGATGATCTCTCAGAAGTTGACACATGGTGGCCTCTACTATTCTCGAGAAGATGGGTGGCATCTACCGCTTCTCCTACTAGGGGTATGTGGCATCTTCCACTGCTTTCAGGGATGGAGTAGAAAGGGGCTCAAAGAGTGACACTTGGCAGCCTCCGCTACTCTTCAGCACTTAAACAAAATGAAATGATGCCTTTTTGCCTTCCAAAAAGGTACGTGACCTCTTTGGTTTTTGGGACACTCCCTTGAACTACCTGATGAACCAAAATGGTTCAATGGTTCAATGGTTCAACATTGTGTGCCATTTACATGTTAACTGAGGTATTGAACCAAAAAACATTGAACCAAGGCATTTAACCCAGGCATTGAACTAATTGTCTGTCGGATGTCGACACGTGGTGACTTCTGCTTTCCTCTAAAAAAGTAGTCCAGGGTCTTCTGCGACTGCCACCTAGTGCTTTTCGCTTCTTCCTGCTACTTAGCTTTTTGAAAACCTTTGTCGAAAAATAGAATGAATGTGGGTGCCGATATGGAACATGGATGCTGACACGTGATGCATTTTACTTAGTTTCTATTGGATACATGGCACATTCTGTGGCCCTCCTAAAAGTTATGAAAAGTGTCTCAGACGAAGCCAGTTGGTCGGTGACGTGTTTCAAAAAGTGACACTTGGTGGCTTCTGCTGCCCTTTGATACTTAAACAAAATGAATCAAAAGAAACAAACCCATGCTTTGTTTCAAAACTTCTGCTGCCATGACCAAGGTATGCGGGAACAAAACTGTAGTGCGTGATTGAGAATCAGAATGCAACATAGAGTAAAAATTTACTCTACATTAACCATGTCAAACATAAATTGTCAACAAATGCTTGGAGACCTATCTACATTGTTTGCCCTCAAATCAATAGACTCACTGGGTCAAATGGTTACCACTTGTTAAATAGTGGTACACCACTACATACCACACTGCCACCAAGATGATGCCAAATGAGGTCATTTATGGTTAGCCACCGCCTTCTCTTCAAACATACTTTCTATGTAGCCCCAAGGTACATGGATTTCATGCCACACTCCACACATGTGCAATTATCCTTCAAACTCTCAAAGATAAACTCCGTCTAGCATAGAACCACTGAACCAACATGCTGATCAACACCACTTAGAACGAGATTTTGATGTTGGTGACATGGATTTTCTCCATCTCCAACCTTATAACCAGTGTTGTTTGGCATTGAAGGGTCATCAAAAACTTCCATAAGAGTTTTATGGTCTTTATAAAGTGTTTTCCAAGATTTGTCTCATAGCATATAAGTTAAAGTTTCCCTCCTCCAAGATCCATCTAGTTTTCTATGTATCATGTTTGAAGAAGGTTATTGATTCACATGTTGTATGAAGGAACATAACACATCATTTTTTTATCATCACTTGCATTAAAAATATTATATTAATGTTTCATACACAAAAAGTGAGATGAAGTCAACAGTGAAAAAATTTAAATGAAATACATTTACCAATTTATATTCTTTAACTTGACAAAATCTCACTTTACTAAAAACATAAAATTACACCCTTTATAACGTAACTTTTATCTTTGTATTAATTCCTAATATTATATTATTAAAAGTATTAAACTATCACAAAGTCATCATTATGCGAACATTTATTTGACAACATATCAATCTCACCAAGTCA
The DNA here is from genome assembly GCA_037957365.1 of Torreya grandis. NCBI lineage: Eukaryota > Viridiplantae > Streptophyta > Pinopsida > Cupressales > Taxaceae > Torreya > Torreya grandis. The sequence continues at coordinate 1,854,342 of JARHVA010002496.1, forward strand.
AGTCAAGTGGAAACGAGAGAAATATTACCTTCACACGACTTGACAAATTGTAACATATCTTTATTCTTTGGAACAAATTGTAACATAGCAGAAAGGTTTATCATTATTCTTTGGAACATATCAATTTTGCCCTAACACGCATTGACCAAGTCAAGTCAAGTGACATGAAGAAACGAGAGAAATACTACAGTCCAAGCAAAGTGAAGTGCATGAAATGAATATCCATGGGAATCTTTTTTCTTTTGTTTGGTCTTATGGGCCATGTTTTTCATGAAATTTTCCATGGGAATATTTTATTTTTAATAATGCAAGATGTCGACATATGAGACAGAAAAAGAATGGAAGCTTGCATTTGATTTACTTATTGTCCATGTTTGTCTGATTATATGTATTCTCTCTTCCAAGCATTTAAGCCATGAAAACAATTCCAAAATAATGGTGAGGATCAAGTTAATGACATATATACATTCAATGAATGAAAGGTAAGGATCACACTCTAATTCCTCTGATTACTCTTGTTCTTTCTTTACCAACAAATTTATATTTTTTGTGTTATGAAATGACGATTAGCTTTATGATCACTGAATGGTTATTAGTTGTATACCTTCTAGAGTTTGGATTGTATTAAATATATTTTGAAGGGGTATTTTATTTATATATGGAAAAGTTTATAAAGTTGGTATATTTGTTGTCGATTGATCGATTACATTTTAGTGTGGTGATATCAAATGTCTGTATGTTTACTCACTACTTACATTACTATTAGAATGTATTATTAAATTTATTATTAATAAAAAAATAAAAATCTTACAACAATAAAATAGTCCATTGATATGAACATATCAAACTCGACATTGGTGAGAAGACATGGCTCAAAATTAAAAACTACCAACCACACATGATAACTCAAAGATCACAATGTTACATAACAAAACATAAAAAACACAAATCTTCAGTGGAGGTGGATAATCTTTGGGAGGTTGGGTGCTCCAAGTGAAACACTCAATGGAAGGAGGATCAGGCACCAACCAATCATCCTAACTAGTTTTAGGGGGGCACAAAGAAACAATGATGCCCCAACAAGAAGGCAACTAAAAAAAACTACCAATTGAACCACCTTTGCGTAGGCAGGCTTCATCATGATAGGTCAATGAAAGAGTTCCCATGTGGCGGTAGAGGACTGCTATCACCCCCTTCCCCAAACCGTGAAAGAGTGGAGAAGCAACTACATCCACCCCTATGCACCATAGGAGGGGAGCCATGGGGTGGTTGGTCTTGGGGGATGCAAGTCATAGTGCAAGGAACACTCTCCAGTGGTTGAGCAGCTCCTACAAGTGTTGAAACTCAAGTGCCACCTTTTAAACTTGAGCTTGGATCTACACAAGAGTTGAAGAGATAACAATCACCTTTTGTCATTAACTAAAAATAGTGAAGATGGTTCTACATTATTAAAAATCATTGAATTCCTATATTTCTATAGCTAAAATAAAACTATAGCTCTAAATAAGATCTATATAAAAGGAATATAAGCCAACCATTGAGCTTTCTCCCACAAAAGAACCATGTGGCAAGAGGATTGTTCTAGGTAGACTAGTTGGAAAATATTATGGATCCATTTACAAGGAGGTTGAGATCTTAAACATGTCTAAAAGATATATTTGAAGGACTTAGGTCTAGAGAAGGCCAAACCTCCAAGCTAAGCAATTCTAAGTGTAAGAGGCACTCCCCAAGAGGAATGCCTTGATATACCAAACACTAGAGAAAATGTGTGATCTTGAGATCAAGCCTAGCATTCCATATTTTGTTAAGTCTGGGGAGCCAATTTATAAGTGAAGAATTTAAATTCCAACACCTATTTAACTTGTCCTTCCACCATGCATGTGGAGGTTGTAAACCCATCTTATGTAGTGTGACATCAAACATCAAATCTTGGATATGCAAAATGGAAGGTAAGTCCATATTCAACAACTTATATTTGTCTTTTAATAAATGCCATGTAATCCAATCTCAATAATATTATAGGGAAATGTGGGTTGCATTGGTGATGCACACATATCCAACCGCCCCTTTATGTCATTTTTATTTGAGATTGTGAGGATTATAGGCCAAATTCAATATAAAAACACTATATTGATTCCTATTTGAACTATGGGCACCTGAGATTACCAAACTATAACTCAGAAATCAGCACGAGACATCGACCCCTATATTTATATGGTGCTACACTATAGGTAATATGCCTCTATCATGTCACATCTATATACGAGATACACACACATGAGATGATTTTTATGTGAGTCATGAGCCATGGTTGTTATCTCAAGACAAGAGATAACTAGGTGTTTTGCTTGGGTATTGGGATAACCTTGGTACCCTATTGATTCCAACATTGATGTCTTGTTATGGAAGTGAATCAATATTGGATTAGTTGGTATTGATAAACCAAGTCCCCTGGTTCTCCCATAGATATGGTTGATGTTTTTCACTGGTCAGATGGATGGTCCAATGTCATCATAGTATTCAATTTAACATAGGAGGGGAAAACTAGTATGTTGGGCCACCTGCACTACCACACTAGGCTATATAGTTCTATTTTATGGCATTAGAATATTCAACATGCCCACCACACTAATAAAACCCATAAGTAAAAAAACCCATTCAATGACGCCAAATGATCGATACCAACTATCATATCAATAAGTAGGCATTATATATCACATCATGTTACCCACACCTATTCCATTATCCATCACATCAACATCATGTTATGTATAGAGATGATATCAGTCTAGTCTATGATATGGATATGGACTGCATCACACACATCATTCATGCCATGCTGGGCATTGTGCACATTAGGTTGTTTTGGTCATACCATACATATTATGTATGTAATGTAATAGCATTGATCATTGATAGACTTGTTTAATGGATACATTGAACTAGATATAGCTGATAACATTGATAGACCTTGGCCCCTATCTCTACTCACTCTAAATCTAAATCTAAATATATACATCAAGTGGGGGTGCTGATATATATTGTGCTATTTAAAATATATATTGTATCAGTGCCAATGAAACCCTATATTTATATGGTGGGGGATGGTCATGATTATGTCATTCATTAGAAAAAGGTAGTGTTGCCATATCATTCATT